>JABUQX010048942.1:0-30000 GCA_015478945.1 Trachelipus rathkii | reverse complement strand
TGACTGAAGTTGATATTTCTATTATAGATAGGATTAATGTGTTATTAAATATACAAGATGTTACTCGCAAAAAACAAAATATTTCTCCAACTTTTCAGTTGGGTAATCAAGCTCATTTTCAAGAAATGATGGAAGAACTTAATTCTAAACCAGAAACTATAATAACTGTTAATATTAAAAGCAACTTACTTTCATTAAAATTATTTTTCCCAATACCAGATTTGAGACCTGTTTCAAATATGAATAGAATTCCTTGGTGGAAGAAAAATGTTCGTAATGAAGTTCTTTTAATAAATGTAGCTGATATTTTAGTTAAATCTAGCATATTGAATAAGCAACCAAGTTTTGAAATCCTTAGTAGTGATATTGAATTTCTTTTACAAGAAACTGAAGAAATACCACCAACTCCAATTATGAGGGCTTCAAGTCCTAAAGATGTTGAAAAAGGATTCAATCCAATTCGAATATGTATTAAAAGTTTCCCAGCAAAGATTCATGTTGATTTGGGTGATATACCAGTACAAGAACAAGAGGATATATCAGAGTCAACGATGGGCTTTCTTGCAGGGGTAAATAGTGGATCAGGTAATTTATTTAATAGAAGAAAAGTTGCATCGCAAAATCAGGGAAATATTACTGAAATTCCTATTCCTTCAAATGAAAAAGAAATGCACACATATATTACTGAAACTCTGAAAAATGTTCAGTATAATATTGAGATTGATCTTAAGGATCTGAAGTTAATATTACCTTCAAAGCATATCTTCGAAGTTATATATAATAGACTTGTAACAGATTTGCTTCTTTGGACACCTTCAGCACCTAAATGTTCAAGTAAAACTTTTTCAAGTTTAAATACAATAATAGATGATCTTAGCATAGGAACCACATTAATACCAGGTCCCTCCAATCCTTCTTTAGAATTAAAATCATTCCCATCACTTAAAAGTAATTGTTTCAAAGGAGAATACGAGAGTGAAATGAGAATAGTTTTTCAGAATGAAAGATATTCTGCCAGCTTTTTTGAGGTCCTCAGTTATTTATTCCGTCTGGTGTGGGGGAGTAGTGCGGACTGCCAAAGCCGTTAGTAGCGCAGACTGGCTTACAGCTGCGCTGAGGATTTCAAAACATGCTGCGGTCTGCTCATTTAAGAACAAAGAGACCATTAACTTCACCTGAGAACTCTGCTCTCAGGACCCACTCTTCAGAGAGCCGTCATGATGACATCTCAAGGGATAACTTCAAGGTGTTGTCTTCGGCGTCAGTTTAGGTTTACTTGAGCGAAAGATTCTCGAGAGCTTGTTTATACCATAGTACAAAGCCGCAACTTAACTCAGATGGCTCCTCACATTAAGTATTTTGTTTTAATTTTAATTTATTTAATTCATTTTTACTTATTAAAATTCTGTTTTAATCACTGTGTACTTTATTTATTAACTCGTATTGTGCCAATGTATATTTAATTTATTTTTTTTTAAGAAGCACCAATAAAGCAAGTCAGACCGGTTTTAAAAATCACTAAAAATTTTCTATACTTCAGACAGGTAATTTTGTTAATTATTGTACATTTACAGTTTCTATAGTTCATAGTAAATTAAATTTAATTTTAATTATATGTGTAGAGATTGTTTATTTCCTTACTATTTTAGGTTCAGTACTAGTGTTTCTTAATTCCATTATTATTATTAATAGTAATACTAAATTTTTAATTCCTATTATTAATATATATTATTATTATATTATATTATTATTATTATTATTATTATGATTATTTTATTATTTTTTATTATTATTATTATTATTATTATTATTTTATATTATTATTATTATATATTAGTTTTTTATTATTTTAATGATACTAATTTTTAGTATGCACATGGAGTAATTACTTACATACAGCATTAAGTATTAATATTCGTACCACTAACTTTACCTTTTCGATTATAAGATGAATTTACATTTTATGTTTTTAGCTGATGAGGGGTTTGGATTAAAACTCGAAAACGTGCGGCTCTAATTAATTGATATCAAAGCTTCGTTCGTCGTTTTCATTTCTTATTTAATATAATGGATAATTACATACAAAGTTGATATTAGTCACCACTATGAACTATTTACCTTTTCGATTATACCCAGATGCATTTACATTTTCGATATATAATATATATAGTATATATATGATATATATATATATTAGATAATATATGATAATCTATATATAGAATGCGAAATATTTAAAAAAAAACACTTAAATTCTATCGTTAAATGTGCGATAATAAATACGGATGAGGACAAAGAACATATTGAAAATAATCACCGCAAGGGGGAAGGGGGCGTGGCTTTAAGATTATTAAAATTTATATTATATATAGTAATTATATATATATATATATATATATATATTATATATATATAATATATATATATATATTATATATATATATATATAATATATATATATATATATATAATATATACTATATACCATATATTATTATATATATATATATATAGTATATAATATATAATAATATAATATATAAATATTCATTATATATGAAGTATATTATATATATATTAGATCATAATAATTGAAAGGTTTAGCAAGACAACAAATTTAAACATTTACTCATGATATTTCCTGTGTTTGAATTTGCATGTAAAATCAGAGCGACAGTGGATCCTTATTAAACTTTTCGACAATTGACTGAAACTGAGAAAATAATACTCAACCAAAATTAAAATTTTCTTATTTTTTTGAAATTATTACATGAATAATCCTATCAAAAGATTAGCGCAAAAAATTCAAACACGAAAAAATAATAGAAATATAACCCCTACTTTAAATAACGCTTTAATCCCATTAAAAATGGCCGGCAGCTCATGCCCAAACCAGATGGCGGGATGCGGAAAGTGTCTAGAATTCCTGACATTTGCAGACAAAATTGTCTCCAAATACTGTTAGACTATATATGTTCGATACATGACATTCATAAATATTAATTTTATAACAAATAATATTTAATAAACAAATAAATTAATTAAAAAAAATATAAAAAACACGTAACAATAATGGAAGAAAATTATCTATAGTTATTATTAATTATTATGAAATATTATAAATTTGTATAGTTAACACTTGAAAAAAAAAAACAAAGAAAATGTTTTACATAAAAACGTTTTAGCAGGAATATCTCAAAGTAGTTTCAATATATACCGTATGTGTACTATATATATATATATATAGATATATATAGTCATATATACTATCTATTATATATAACTGGAAGCAGCCATCGATAGTAATTACTATATATATACTATATAACCACCACACTAATCCACCACCACGTGATATATATATACTATATAATCACCCTCACCACCACCTATATTATAGAAGAGAGAGAGAGAGGGGAGAAAGAGGAGAGAGTAGAGAGAGAGCCGGAAGCACGAGTAGCTAAAAAGTTACTGGAGTCACGCCACTGACTATTGTATATATACCATATACTATACGATTAATAGTATATTATATTAATATATATATATAATATACTATAATATAGCAATCATCAATATATAATATTATATATATATGTGACCTTGTCCCTTTACTTTGACTGAAAAGAAAATTTTCATCGGAAAAGGTTTCATGCCCTGGGGTACTATAAAGCGTTATCAAAAAATAGAATCTTAATTTTAGGGTCCAGATAATAAAACAATTTCCGTTTTCAATGCTCCTACGATCATTTTATGTTTTGATTATAGTAAAGTATATGTATATATAATATATATTTACTATATATATATATGATATGTAATATATAAATATAGTATATATATATATAGTTATATAATATAATATATAGATATATATATATATAATTATAATATGAGTTATATATATATACACTGGAACAATAGGCGGGAGATGTGGTCAGTGTATATAGGGGAGGGGGGGGACGGGGGGGGGATATATGGCAAAGGTTCAAGTGAATTTATAGTATAAGTACTATAGTATATATATATATATATATTACATATATAATAATTATATAAATATATGTAAGGATAAATATAAACAAATCCTAAAAATGTTTGAATTTTATTAGTATAAGAAAGAATATAATATATATATATTATATATATATATATATAGTATATATAACTTATAATATATAATTAAGGAGATATGAATACTAGTCTTCCAGAAAGATGCGATGTGTAATATTTCTTGTGTAATTGACCTTTTCGAATGCAATTGTTTTTTAATATGTTGTCTGCATCGATGATTCAACGATACGCCTTTCCGTATGATTGATTAACAGCTTCGGCAGCCGCCAAGATGCTATCGACATACTGACTTAAGTAGTATCATGGTAAGACAAGGGATAGATTGAATGTGGAGATTTGTCAATTCGACGCTCACAGAAAGATCAACTCGAACTCTCGTTCAGTTTGCAATGCTCCCACTGTGCTTTGATCTTAAAAAGCCACACTAGAAAA
The DNA here is from genome assembly GCA_015478945.1 of Trachelipus rathkii. NCBI lineage: Eukaryota > Metazoa > Arthropoda > Malacostraca > Isopoda > Trachelipodidae > Trachelipus > Trachelipus rathkii. The sequence continues at coordinate 25,494 of JABUQX010048942.1, read as the reverse complement.
TGAAGCTCAATAGTGCGCTGAACATTTTTAACCAGAAAATACGTGGCTATAAAATAGAGTCCGTACTGAAACACCCAGAATCTATTTATAGCACACTACCTAAGAGATTTAGTACACTTTAACAGTATGATACAATATATATAAGATACTCGTTCACAAACACCACTAACAGATTTAACTACTAATATATCTTAATAACAGATAAGGCCTTTTAACTTCTTGATAAAACTAACACGGGTTACATTGTATCATTATACACTCCATGTTAATTTACTATCAAAGTTCAGTCCTAAAAACTTATGGGCATGTGTATATTGAATAGATGAACCACAATATAATCGTGAATAAGTAAATGAGCGTATGTGAGTTGGTTACAGTTCTCTACTAGTTGACTTCTGAAACCAACTTATAAAACGTCGTCTGAGTGAAGCATTTTGTATTTATCACAGTATAGAGTTCAAAAATTAATCCACCATCTCCTCAGATCCATTAGAGAAACTTCTCTCTAAGCCACTCTGGCAGCTCTATCAGAGCTGCTATATAAATAGGAATCTGATAACAGCCACAAGGCACCAATCATCTGCATATAAAGAAAAGATGTAATATCTGATCCCACAATTGTTAGAAAAAAGGTATATTATCATCAGGAAAATAAGCAGTGACCTTAATACACTTACCCTGTGCTACGACAAAACATCAGGTCGACAAAAAAACCCACTTTTTTTAAAAAAGCCCAGTGTGCCCGGCGGTCTCTTCTCTTTGCCTTACAGTGTTTTTTTCACAATAAAACCCGAAAAAACCCGGGAAAAATTGGGTTTTTTCATTTTTCCCTTCCTTTTCAGCAATAACTGCAAATTCATATTAATTTAATTGTTGTTGTTTAAAGTTATTATAAGTTTCAGTATACAAGTATATCACCAAAGACTCTTGAATCCGTGAAGAAAACTAGAATGAATTAGTGACATAATTCTGGATATGATCTAAGCACCAGCAAAATAAAATGTAAATAGTACAGTGATGCAATTAAGCAATAAAATTTAAAGAAAAAAGTGCATATCTGAAAAAATTCTTGTAACGCTGTCTATATTCTGGCCAAATCTAGTGAATCAAGTGCTAATACAACCGTTGAAATTATGGATCTTACAGATGTAGAAGAAAGGATTCATTCTATAATTTCGTATAGGCAGCAAGACATTCAAACAATGAAAACATGCTAATCTGTATCGACACATCAAAAACTCATAAAGAAATTGTACTAATAATACCATTTAAATGCAACTGCACATAAATGAAATTCATTTGAATATAAAAAAGAATCAAAGTTTTTTTTTATGCTAAACAACGTCTCATTTTTAGTATTGAATTGATAATATTGAAATGATACAAACCTTAAGACCTGGTTAATCCTCACCATCTCGAAAAAATCTAGAAGGTCCACTTTTGGACCAAGGCCTCAAATATATAATAAATTATATATAATATATATATATATATATATTAATATAATATATATATATATATTATATATATATATATATATATAATATATCATATATTTATTATATAAATTAATATATATAGGTCAATATATATATATGATATACATATTAATATATATATATATATATATATATATATAATAATATTATAAATAATATATATAAAATATTATTATTATTAATATAATAATATATATAATATATAGATAATATATATTATATATATTATATTATATATATATATATGATATTAATATCATATTATTAATATATATATATATATATATATATATATATATATATATATATATAATATATATATATAGATATATATATATTAATATATATATATAATTATATATATATATATATTATAATTATATATAATATATAATATATTATACTGTATATATATATATATATAAATAATATATATATATATATATATATATATTAAATATATATTATATTATATATATATAATATAATATATATATATATATTAATTAAATAATATATATATATATATATATTATATATATATGTATTCCGTAGACTGAGCAATTTGATCCATGTGGGCAAATCGGTCCAGTGGCCCAAAATTGCCTTTACAATAGCCTATACAATGTAAAATATTTCTTTAAAGATGTAAAATAAATATATTTTATGTCTTATAATAAATACTCACCTTTGTTATCCATTTAATTAAGTCCATATATTGATTGATTTTTTTTTATCGTTTTTCTGAGCACTATAAAACCGGGTTAATTTTAGCTTATGCTAAAGAATTCATAAGTCAAAATAATTTACTACATTAATTGGTACCAAATATAGCTACATTAAAAATAGTCATAACCTTAATGCAATGTTGGGTCATCAGCAAGAAGTATAATATAATTTGTATGTAATTATAAAAATGTAACATGGGCAATTCCGTCATATTTTAAAAATTGCGTGGGGCAATTCGGTCCACATGAAATTCTTCATTAAATAAATTTTTTAATTACTCGATTTTACAAAAAGATGTCGAAATATAATGTTTAAAATAATTTTACACTTTTACATGAGCAAGATAGGTAGTAAAAGTTTTTCAACTACTAATTAACTTGTACAATTTTTTTTCAGCAAGATGGTGCACACTTACGCAAAAGTAACACGGCAGGATACAAAGGGATACTCTAATGATGATGTTGCCAGACCCTTAAGCAATGATTACGAAACGTATAATATGCCTAAACGTCGTTGCGTTTTTTGTCCAAAGCGTTGCGTTCAGTTATGTACAAACAGCGCTAAAATATTCTCAGTATATTTTGCACATATTGAAGCTACACTCATCTCGGAAACGCTAAAAGATATTCGCATCTATATCTTTGTGTGTAATATATAAATAAAAAATACGTAATTCAGCAACCTTACAGAACAATAAAAATACAACATGTACACAGTCGTTTTATGTCAACAGACTGCTACAATCATAAAGAAAACTGCTCACCAACAAATTACTAAACCAAAATTTGTGTAATATATAATACAAAAGAATTAAGGAAAATTCCTTACATTTAGGTATTCTTTGTTATAACCGAATTTTGTCGTCTTGACAAAAAGCGAACGCACACGAAGTCGAACATTTTATTATTTTCAAAACCCAATTTCTTAAAAATACGGAATACCATTATGTAAAATGAACTAAAACGCTTGAGCTTCGTTCGATTTTTGTCAAACAGCTTTGCTTCATTTATGTCTAAACATCTCGCCTAATTTCGTAATAAATAAACCTCACCAACGTTTAAAGAACTTCCAAATTCTGTAATAAAACAGAATTAAAAAGAATAGCAACCTTACAGAAATAAGGAAATTCCTTACGTAGGCGAGCCTGGTTTAAATTGCAGTTTTGACAAAAAAACGCAACGCAAACTCGAACATTTATTTACGTTTTCGAACCAAATTTCTTAAAATAATATTATAAATCATCATTTATGTTTTAAAAATTGCGTAAAGGTTACATTTACAGCAGGTAATTAATTACATATTGAGAATTAACACTAATAAATTTATAATTTTATTTGTAGTGTACTCTAGGATGTGAAATTGAAGTGACCGAATTTCCCCTGCCTGCCCAAAATCGTGGGGAGCCAATCCTGTCCACGTATATCTTATCGGACTTGCTAATATTAATCCTTAGTATTTCATTTATCAACCATACATTTACTACTTTTACTCCTGACAGTTTTCAACATTTTCAACATTTTAAAAAAAAAATATTCTAAAAAATATATTATTTGCCTTCCGAGTTTAATATCTTTGTGCAGTTTTCAAGTCTCAAAAATTTGACCGAATTGCCCCATCTTACGTATATATATATTAGTATATACACAATATAATATATATATAAGATATATATATAGATATAGATATATATATATAATATATATATCAGAGGTGGACATGCACCTAATACTACTATATATATATAGATATAAGATATATAGATATATATAATATATATATATAATATATATATAATAATATATAATATATATATATATTAATATATAATATATTACGAGTGACCGTATTCGCGTCCGCCGGAATTTCGGCCGAATTGAACATTATTGTCCGTTTTCTGGTTGCTTCCAATAAAGCAATAATATGATTACTTTGTTATGAGAAGCTTTAGTAACACTTTTTGAAAATATTGGGTTAGGTTGGCTTAGGCCTTAGAGCAATTTCATTTTTGCTTAATTTTTCTCTTTCTAAAATATAATAGAAAAAATTACTTAACCCTTTTTGTTCTTTCGTAATCTGTGCACGTTTGATCATCAGCAAGTAAAGCAGCAAAGACTAACTCTCTCTTACAGTATGGAATGATCTTTATTAATTTACTCAATATACAAAACTTATCAAAATGTGTCTCAATCATTCTCAGAAATATTTACATGAACATAACTATTAGGTCAACATTCAGGGGAAATACTGGAATATTCGTGTTAATCAATTTTTTTTTTAATTATTAGAGAAATAAAGGTCTATTTTTTTTTATGTACACTCTTTACAGAATAATATGCATGTTTAAAATTAAATGTCTTTTAATTTGTAAATCTTTTTGATAAAAGCCAGAGATTGGAAAGGTCTCAAGCCTGTTATTGGCATTTTACTTTACCTTAGTTAGGGGTCAATAATAATAATAATAATAATAATAATAATAATAATAATAATAATAATAATAATAATAATAATAATAATAATAATAATAATAATAATAATAATAATAATTTAAAATTTTAAGAAAGTCTAAAATATTGCTTTCAAGAGTTTCTCTTAAACATACAAATTTTTATTGCATAGTTTTAAAATTGACAAGTTAATCCTTCCTTTTGTTACATTTTATTTATCAGCAACGTAAACCATTAAATATAATGATTTTGCATTTCAGTATATTGATGATAATCCTGGTAATTTTGTTGATGTTGATTCAAATGAGGTTATAGGCAGGCATCGAGGTTTCCATCATTGGACAGTTGGACAACGTATTGGAATTTCGGGATTCTCATCAAAATATTATGTAGTCTCAAAGGACATAAAAAAGAATATTATTTATGCAGTATGTATACAGTAATTCTTACTAGCCTGTCTTTGACTGACATTAATGCTATTACTTTTCCTATATATTTAATTAGTGTTAAGCAGCAGTGTGATATGAAAGTTTTGGAAAGTATTCAAGTGCAAACCCAATATTCTTATTGTCTTAGTTACCTTAACATTTTAAAATGAAGTAGATGATGACAGTTAAGTTGTCGTCAGCTGAATATTTTAATGTTAAGAAAATACACTGCCATAGGAAACTCTCTCTCTCTCTCTCTCTCTCTCTCTCTCTCTCTCTCTCTCTCTCATCTCTTCTCTCTCTCTCTCTCGTTCTCTCTTCTCTTCCTCTCTCTCTCATTCTCTCTCGCTCTCTTCTCTCTCTTTCGCTCTCTCTCTCTCTCTCTCTCTATCTCTCTTCTCTCCTCTCTCTCTCCTCTCTCTCTCTCTCTCCTTCTCTCTCTCTTCTCTCTCTCTCTCCTCTCTCTCTCTCTCTCTCATCTCTCTCTCTCTTCTTCTCTCCTCTCGTCTCTCCTCTTCTCCTCTCCCTCTCTCTCTCTCCTCTCTCTCTCTCTCGTCTCTCTCCTCTCTCTTCTTCCTCTCTTTCCTTCCTCCTCTTCCTTCTTCTCTCTCTCTCATCTCTCCTCTCTTCTCTCTCCTCTCTCTCTCTCCTCCTCTCTCTCGTCTTCTCTCATTCTCTCTCTCTCTTCTCTCTCATCTCCTTCTCTCTCTCTCTCTCTCTCTTCTCTCGTCGTCATTACTCTATCTTTCTCGTCTCCACTCTACTCCACTCTCTCCTCTCTCCATCTCTCCATTTCTCATCTTCTCCTCTCTCCTTCTCTTCTCTCCCTCCTCGTCCTTCTCTTCTCTTCTCTCTCTGCTCTCTTCTCTCTCTCTCTCTCTCTTCTCATCTCTCTCTCTCTCTTCTCTCTCTCTCTCTCTCTCTCTCTCTCTTCTCTCCTCTCTCTCTCTCTCTCTCTTCTCTCTCTCTCTCTTTCGTCTGGCTCTCTCTGGATCTCTGTACTCACGGAGTTCCCAACCCACTCCGTCTCAATCTCTCCTCCTAGGATTTCTCTCATCTCTCATATCACACATCCAGCGCCATCTCCCTCTTCTTCTCTTCTTCCTCCCTCTCTCTCTCTCTCTCTCTACCGCCTCCTGCCTCACTCTTCTCCTTCCCCGCCTCATCCATTGTTCCCCGAATCCTCCCCTCCATCCACTGTCCATCTCCCCTCTCGCCTCGCTCCTCGTCCGCGCCATCTCCACCCCCTCACACTCTCGTCCTCTCTCCTCTCTCTCTCACTAGCTCCCGAGGTTTTCCACACAGAGCACTTCTATTAGTTAAACCGGGGTATTTCTCAACATTTTTATTTCGCCAGATCCAATCTGCTACCTTTCCTTCCACTCCAAAAACCTCTCTTTTTTTCCATCAAATTTAGGACATTTCTCACTGCTTTTACTTTTATCATTGGTCTCATCATCAGAACTCGTATTAAACCAGATTTTCTATTTCGTTTTTAGAATTGAGTCAAATAACGTTTAAAAATCAATATGATTATTCCAAAAAATAAATTACATTTTAAGATTTCTCGAAATGATGGTAATAGATGAAGTCAGGCTATCAACTTGCAAGTAGAAAAACAAGAGAGGAAATAACTAATAGTTTAAGAAAATGAAAGTTTCTTTTCTGCCTTCACCAACAGGCCCTTTGCAACACAATATGACACTGACCTTCATTTTTTAGTATATCTTGTAAAAAATCCGATAATAATTCCCATACATTAACATTTATTTCAACTTATAAACGTTTCTATATATTCCTTTTTATTTGGCTCATTACAAACAAAACTATAAACGAAATTTCCTGTTACCCTAAAAATTAAACAAAAATAATGAAATAAAAATTCTTGGGAATTGGAACGAATCCTCTCAAACTCTCTTCAGATTCGCCACACAAAACCAGATCATCCTCATATAATAGGATAGGGAACCCTCCACTTTCTTCCATTCTCCACCATCTTTCTAACACCATCTTCTGCCTAATTTTTTTCATAACCCAATCCATATACAAATTGAATAACCAAGGAGACATAACCACATCTTCTTTTCGCTATTATTATTAAAAACCAATACTTTACAACCTATTTATTTTTCACACGCTTCACTATCGTTATTCATAAATTTTGATTCCATTCAGAAGCTTACCACCACATCATCTATGACTAATCCTGCCATAGGCTAGTTCCCTATTTAAATATCCTATCGTACGCTTGTTGCAAATCCATAAAACCTAAATACAATTTATTAAAAAAGGAAATGGAGTTGAAATTTGAGTAGGCCGCTCAGGCTGGTCACCTTCGTAACGAAATCATATATTATATTATATATATTATTATATATATATATATATATATATATATATATTATATATATATTATACCGCATTTTTATACCGCATTTGCTTCAATACTCATATCTTTTATTTTACTTTTTAAAATTTTTTTTGGGTTAACTAAAGGCAAGTGCGTTGCCTACTCTACCTAACCCTGAAGCCGAGATGAGATATATATTTATATTATATTATATATATATATAATATATATATATATATATTATATATATAATATATATATATTATTATATATAATATATAAACATATTATATATATTATATATATATATAAATATGAATATATATTATATCAACAGGCGCAGGAACACAATCATCCATCATTCATTTTCTTCTTCTCAGTACTTGTTTCACCCTTTCATTGGAATTCATCATCGCTCCTCCAGATTTAGAGTTTTAGCCACAGGTACTTCTTATATATATATATATATATTAAACTATAATATAATAGTATTATTATATATTATATATATATATATATATATATATATATTATATATATATATTATAATATATATTATATATAAATTGTGTTTGCACCGTACCAAATTTTCGTCCGACTACGATAACCGGATATCAAGTACTCACATTTTTCCTTACCGCATAAACAGATTGCAGATACGATCCCAGAATTTTTTTTGTTGCGTAACCCGATAAAAATACGATACCCGTATAGAATACTTTATTCCTATAAATTATGGCCTAATATATTATATAAAAAAATATATATATTATATATATATATATATATATATATTCCACAATTCCTCTTTTCCTTCAGTTTCCGGAAATGGGGATTGATCTTTATAAGGCCTTGGTTGTTGTTTGAGGTTAACGCAATTCAGACTCAATTCAGAAAAATTTTTTTTGAGAATATACAACTTGACACCTGCAGCCTACAACTGCCTAAACCCTTGGACTAAGAAAATTAAAACAAACGAAAAAAAAAATAAAAATGGTTTCATAGAGTTCCCAAAAGCATCATCTTTAACATTAAAAAAAATTAAAATACTAACATACTTTTTACATAGACGATTTAATTTACCCGGCCAAATACTAATGCTATAAAGGTGGTAGATGCAAATTTCAGCCAGATTTCATTACTTAATTAATACAAAAGAAGTAACTGATAACAATTTATACACTGGTGTGGATATGATGCTCTGATGATGGAATGTTTATTATTAATATGCGAGGCAACATAAAACAGCAAAAATCTTTGAGGGTAATAAATTTCACATATGTTCCAGCTGAAGCTAAACCCGATTTTATTGTTGTGGCGACATGCCAAGTATAAAAGATTTTTTAAAAAAATATCAGGCAGGCATGATTTTAAGATGCTCGATGGCTGTAGTTCAGTATACCATAAATTCCGACTCTACCTCAAAAAAAATTCATCAAGGAAACCAAATTTTTACGTTTTTTTCAGGCTAGATAAACCCCATTAAAAAAAAAGTTTAAAATAAACAATTAAAAGCAAAATACAGCCGCATTAATATAAATTTTACTACTACCAAATCTACTCGTAAACCATTATATTCAAAACCAATTCAAAATATCTTTTATATAAAGAAAGTGTAAAAAAAATAATTTGTGATATGTACGTATCATTATAAAAAAAAAAGAAAAGTTGGCCAAAGCGAAGTGGGCTGCACGGACTTTTTATGACTCTAAAGTTTAATATCCAAAATTTATAAGAATTATATTTATCCATTGCATAATACTTGCTGCTCCATCGACTTTTACATACACATGACCATTCAAACTTTTTGAAAAGCTTATTAAGTTTACAAATACTGGGATGTGAAACAAATTTGAGTGTCAGATTTAAAAATTTAAACTATTCCTGTGATGTCTTGAATCAAACTTTTAGACAAAAAATTAAATTAATTTTTATAAAATACTTTAAGATTAAAACTAAGAAAATCAAAAACTTTTCTACTTCTAAGGAAAAAAAATATGAAGTAGGTCGATTCAGAACATAACTGGGTATCACTTGCATATAATCCTGAGTATAAAATATACTTACATAGATAGGACGAGTGTCTTTTATATGATATTAACTAAGTTTAAGAGTACTAAGGAAAATATGCATTCATCATTTAAAAATTCATTTTACTAATGTTGGCTGTATAAAAATCTCTATACTTACCAAAGAAAAATTTTTCAAAAGAAGTTTATGCTAGTAGGGCCTAGTTAAGCTATAAAAAGAATATTTATAACATTTAGGAAATAGGGCTAGATGCTCTCATGAACAGTTTAAATAATAATTGAATAAATCTAAGAACAAATTTTTCTACAAAAAAAAACTAATACTTATTTTTTTTTTTAAAAAAATTTCATACAAACATCTTGTACTAAATTACGTTACACGAATTTACTTTCTATTGAAAAAAAAAAAAAAAACTTAATCATATTATATTATTCCCCAGTCATTTTACAACCTCGAAAAATTTTATGCCAAGCTAATTCGTCTTACACCCTCCATTTCAATTTAATCTCTTAAATTCAAAGTGATGAAAAAAAAAACATTTAATTCTATAAAATAATATATAGATATCGAAACCCTCTGAAATGATGAAAAAAAATTTATATATATACATAGGCTATATAAACAAAAAAAAAAATGTTCTGACTTTGTTATAAATAGATTTTTCCAACTTTCTTTAGTTTGCACACTTTAAAATGCAATGTGTCAGGAAAAGAAGTTTCAAAAGAATATTCTATTTTCCTGTCTTCAGAAATGAAAACTGTAAAACTAACTAGAGAAAATGAGATTTTCAAGCACATTGTGCCTAAATTTATCTTATAAATTTAGTTTCTTTTATAAAAAAATAGGTGAACCTTTCGACGCCAAGCTTTATAATTATTATTAATTTAATTATTATAAATTAAAACCTCAATAATTGTTCGTATTTCTTTATATAAAGGAAAGACTCTATTTTAAAAAGTGTTGAATAGAAATAAATTTTAAACTGATTTGTTAGATTTAAAGGAAAAAAACAAAATATAGATATCGCAACAGAAAAGAATGGAGAAAAAAAAAAAAAATGTCAGAGGGTGTGGGGCAAAACAAGCTTTTTCCAACGCCTCAAATATCTGGTCTTGGTAAATTTATTTTAACACATTCAACAAAAGGAAGGAAAAGACAAATGGGGGCGTAGGTCTGTTAGCGACAAGAGATAATTTCACGCCTTCATTAAAAGCTTTTGCTAAAGCTTTTCAAAACGTAACGGAATTTAAAAGCAAAAAAAAGTTTGGTAAATAAAATGTTGATGAGTGTTTCTTAGATATTTGCGTCTATAAGTTTTTTAAATTTGTGGCTCCTATGATTTAAAGCTATCTAATGGTTTCAAAAATTTTTAGAACAAAAAGCTATCAAAATTTCTTAAGCTCTCATCAACACCAATCTGGGCTACTATTTTTCTAGTACTTTTGCCTTTTATTATTATTTACTATATTAATTATTTTTATTCTTATTATTATTAATTAATTATTGGTATTAAATTTTTAATTTTTATTAATTATTTATTATTTTAATTTTCTCAGAATCATGCCCATTTTCCATTACTAACATATTGTTATACGTACTGTGTATTGGAGAGTAATAGTTTTATGGGTTCAAGAGCAAGGAAGGAAGCTACGATTTACAAGTTTTAATTGAGCAGAGGGGTACTAGGATATAGGATAGAAGTTATAATACTGTAAATAATGATATGGTGTAAGAAGAAAAATATTTTAAAATTATGGCCGGGCAAAAATAGGGCCATTTAGGTAGTCTATTTAAAAAAAACGTATATTAAAAATATATATAAAAGATTTAAAGATAGTTAGACATACGGCTTAAAAAAAAAAACAAACTAAATTTTTCAAATATGTGATATGGCAAAAAACAAAATTTTATTTGAAAAGAGAAGAGAGAAAAAAAAAAACTACTTTTTCGCATACATACTTCAGCACATTTCACATTTTAACCAACTCAAGCGTGGGGTAGGTTTATGCTTTCAAGGTAGGGCAGCGGCTTAAGCTCAATTTTTAAAATCTCCCCTAGCTTAATTAGGCTTTCCAAACAACGTTAAAAACTTAAAATTATTCCTTGAGGAAGATTCGAAAAAAAAAAAATAAATATAATAAAAAAGAATGTAAATAAATGATTGAAACTTACCAAGAAATCACTATTTTTTTTGTGCACCGAGATTAAAAACACACCAGCTAGAATCATTGGTAAAGTAAAAGTGATCTATTTCCAGCGTGACTATCCTGAGCGAGGGGGAGGAGAGAGGGGTTCGAGTGAAATGGGGGATCATATTCTGTTTTGGAAGATTCGCAAAGATAATTTGTCCAAAAAAAAAAGAAAACCTGTGGCAAATTTTCTTTTGTAAGCTTTTACGTTGATGTAAAAACAGTTTAAGAGGGTGTTAATGAAAAGATTTATAAATAGAGATTCTAAGAGATATTAAAGATCTTTGGATTCAAACAAACATTAAATTAAAATATTAGGAATAATACAAAATATAAAAAATTCGTTTATTTTTGGCAACTTTGGAAGATTTTTAAAAAGATAGATGGGGGAGAAAGGGTTTGAGGGAGACGTCATGAATCTTCTTGAGAAATGAGAAAATCTAAGCTTAGGATGGGGGAAATATTTTAATCAGCTGTGTGGTTCCGAAGAGGGGAGAGGGGCGGGGGGGTTTAGACAGCATAGCGTCCGAGGTGTATGGGGAGAGGGGTTTTGAGGGAGATCAGCAGTGATGCTAAAATCGACGAGAGAAAAAAAAAAATTAAAATTAAATTAAAAATTAAAAAATTAAGTTATTTTTATATTTTATATATATATATTATAATTTTTTTTTTTTAAACATTGCTGGAAAGAAAGAAAAAAAAAAAATTATGCTAAGAAAGCATCTCCATGATTTCTTTTAAAAATCTATACAAAAATTCTTTTTGGTATATATTAATAAGCTGACAAAAATAATTGTTATACATTGGTTGCATATGGGTTGTTCTTCTTGACATGAGATTAGAAAACTAACAATTTGTGAATTAAAAAGAAAGCGTAAGATATTTATAGGTCAACAAATGAAGGTGAGTAGGAATTTTATCACACTCTTAGGAGGAAGCCAGTGGAGAGTTTTTTGTTTAGGAGGATCAGATGCCATAATGAGAACTAGAATGCTAGCAATTGTCTTTGTACAGAGATTACTCTATGTTTTAAAGTTTAAGTTGTATGCAATAGCATTAATAATTTGTGCAACACATTTGAACTCTTGATATGTTTTGTTAAAATAAATGGGAGGCAACGAGAATGTGGTTTAAAAAATGTACTTAAGTGCTGAGGGATTTGAAATTTAAGTGAAAATGTCTTCATGTTTGACATTACATAATTGTGATGACTGTGAAATCTAATTTCCCGTCAAAATTATTCTAACTTTAATTTGAAACAAACTGAAGATAGTATAGCTTGTGACCCAAAAATAAGTATGATCTTGATGTTACTAAAAAAAAAATATTAAAAATTAAAAAAAATATGGGGAAAAAACATTATCTTTGTTCTAATTTTCTTTAAAATTGTCTTGTGTTTGGGTTATTAAAACTGTAAGCAGTTTTCTTCAACATTTTTGAAATTTCCCTGATTTCTAAGATGATTGTTTATTTTATATTTTCTCAGTGAAAATATAAATATACTGCTGGGGGCGAGGAAAAAAAAAAAATTTTAAAGTCTAAAAGTGTTTGTGATTTATGAAGAATTTTTCCTGTGTGAGGAAAGAAGAGTTTGTTTTCCACAGTGAAAGATTAAATAGGAGTTTGTTTTCTAAAGTGGAAGAATAAATAGGTGGATGAGAAATTGGAAAAGGAGGTCTACTTTGAAGTGGAAGAAATTTGAGATATTTCATGAGGAAAATACAGAAGGAGAGCAGATGGAGATTGAAAGTGGAGAAGAGATTGTGTACAAGATAGTTTCGGAGGTATCGCGGTGGGAAGGTCTTTGAAAGTAAGCCTTCTTGGAAGTGAATGAGACAAAAAGTTAGGCTTTGGAGGTGGTCGGAGGGCGTAGGAATAAGGTTGTGGTGGAGGAGGATTTGGAGGGGTCGCTAAGTGAGAACTTTGAGGAAGAGTTTCGAAAGATATGTCGTGTGAAAGTTTGCGTGTTATTTCTGTTTGTGAAATGGAAAGGTTAGAGAAAACTTGTTGAGAGATTTAGATTGGGGAGGGACCACAATTTCCTTTTTACATAAGACTTTCGGTTGTGCGACAACCATAGAAAGTGCGGTAGTGGTTCCCTGAGAATTTGGTTTTGGTATAGCATGTGCATCATCTTGTAAAGGAATAGTTTGAGAATGTGAATCAAAATGTTGTTAAAGGGGCGACGGAAGTTAAATTTGAATGAGAGTTGCGAATCTGATCAGTGTTATTGGAACTGCCTTCGGTTGAAATAAAGCGCGTAGAGGCTATTTTTAAGTGTTTTTTGTTAGATGGATAGTTGCAAAATAGGGTTGACGAACGGAGTTTGGAGGTAAGTGAGATGAAGAAGAGTCTAACTAAAGGGTGTGGAAACTGAAAGTAGGAAGATTTGGAAAAATCCTCGCTTGAAAAGATGTATGATGTTTGAGATTTTAAATTGTTGTTTCTTCATTAGGTGTGTGGATTGATTCCCTTTGCTCTGAAATATGAATTAGGAAAAGGGTTGATGTGAGTATGAAAATCGGAACGGCGTCCTTTGCGAAAGAAAAAACAGGATGGCGTTTCTTCTACTTTGAGGAGAGAGAGAGGAGTGATATGTCGATTTGAAGTGAAGATCTCAACCTTGAGAGGAACAATATGGAGGTGAGGGTCTAAATATTCAATCGAAAAGATGGTTCAGAAAAACTGAAGGTACTTTATCATCAGTTTTAATTTGCCTGGTATCAGTTTTTTTCATTAGTATATTTCCTTGAGAAATCTTTTTGAGGTGAAGGGGGGGTGCCCTGAGGAAAGTTATCATATCATTCTTAATAGTTTGAGCTTGCCTAGAGTGAAAAGAAAAATCTGTGGTGTTTGATAATGGGGGAGATAGATTAAAATTTCCAACTAATTTCTCTATTGAATTTGTGCTATCATAAAAATCAAATGGTTTTATATTATTCAAACAAGAAGATTTTTGAAAAAAAGGTTGAAAGTTTGAAAAAGTATGCCCTATTAAGCTATTCTTATTTAAAAAATTATTACCTATATAGTTTGTGGTGTATGCAAAAGCTGTGTTTCTAATTACATCTTTTCTACTTACCATTTTGTTTCTCCTATATCTACGGAAAGTGCGCTTTCCATGTTTTCATTAACATTTAACAATCTTGTTTGCACATTTTTATCAGTCAGGTACTTTGCCATTCTTACCATTTGAAATGGTTTATTTCATCGCTGCTCTCTATCTTGGCATTCGCTGTGCTTATGTATCTCATTATGCCTCTGTTTCAAATTGTCAGCTTTCAATGATCTAATAACCCAAAACAAAATAATTTGCTGAAGCTATATCAACTATAAAACGCCTGCTTTGCCTATCAAACTTTAAATTAATCTGCATATTTTTATTTTTATTCATATAAATAGAGGTCCATTTTTTCCTTACCATTTGATTGTACATCAACATCTATTCTACTTGTGTGTAACTCATTTTATGAATTTCCCATCACCATTACCATCGCTACTTCTTGCAACTGTTTTGTGTTCACCTTTCATTTTGTGACTGCGTTCATATCATTTCGCTTCTCTGGACTCTGTTGTAAACCATTGTTTCAACCTGTGCAAAATTTGTTGGAATATGTGTTTCCTCTCGATTTTTTGCTAACTTTTGCAGAACCGATCTGTCCAGTATTACGGAACTTTTCCAAAAATAAAAGTTTGTGTTAATAATTTTCCTAAATTAAGGCTCTTGAGCTCCCTGAAATGGGGAATATTAATAACTTTTTTGTGATTTGTGAAAGCTCTTCTGTGATTGGATTTTCCATTTGACGGTAATGTTCATGATAAGTTTAAACTCTTTTATTCCTGACTATGTGCTCCACAATTACCAAAATTTATTGAACTAAATTTAAGCGGTTTCTACCCCACTCTCATTTAATGCTATCCGTCTCTACATTTTGAATGTAGGTTATCGCTAACTCATTCTCTATTCTATTTTCTGGTAATGGGTTGTTTGCTAAACCAATGAAAAACTCGTTAGGGCTCATAGAAGTTTAAACAATTCCTCGTTGAAAATAGCATCACTAAAAAACAATAAAGTATTCACTTTGTAGTTTGTTATAATTATAAAGAATTTTTCTGCAAAGAGATTCAATTATTTTACATTGTACTCTAAAAGTATTAGGCGGCGAAGCTTTGCATTAAGAAAAAATGAGGATTAAATACATTTCCTTATTTGCTTTGATTAAGACATTATTAGAATAAAATTCAGTCGTTTTGCATTATTTGCAGTGCAAACGCTTTCATTTATGTTGGAGTTTTGAGATTTCTGTGAGAAGGTGGCTTTGTTGATCATTCTTACCTCATAATGCTTTTGAATACCCTTGGCGAAGCTGGTGTCAGAGTTAACATTCTCAAATCATCCCTAGTATTTATATCATATTTTATTAAAAACATAAAGCGGATTACAACATTTTTACCTAATTTCTTTAACATTTGTGCTCTCGAAGCAAATACATCTCTTCAGTAGTGTTTTAAAGAGCCCACAAGAGAGTCGGGTTAAAGGTAGCGTTTTCGAACATTCCATAGTGCTACACTGTACCTGAGATATGGGTATGCAATATTAATTACATTTTACAGTCTTGCTTAGATTTACATTGCGCGATTTGTTTTTATTTAACATTTAACATATGCTCGTATTAAATATAATGCATATGCGGATACCTTAAGTAACTATTCTCCGTCAAGACAGTGGTGCGTGAGTTTAGCAATTTTGAAACATGAAATGATTTACAATTTAGAGGTGCATGAGAAACATTTTTGTGAATCGCTGGGCATGTGTTAACATCTTGAAAATTTCCGTTATATTTTACATTATTACTATTTATAACAAAAACTTTACCTTAACTTCTACTATACAGCAGTTTTAATTCTAAATATCTAATATAAAAGAGAATTATATTTTACAGCTACACAATAGGATTAGCCAAAGGAATAATATCCTGAATGGAACGAATTAAAGTAACCCCACCCAAAATACAAGGTGTAATATTATGGAATCATTACACTTGCAAATTTTCCATAAATTGGCGGTTTGAGTGGCTGGCGTTAACTGTTACCGCTTACATCTCATAGTGACCATCAAAATCTCCAAGAGTGGTGGAACTGTTATTACCATCTTTTTCTTTGGATTTAATTTTCAACATTTTTTTGCTTCTTGGATAGTGAGGGTGCGCATGTTCCATCAAAACGGTTTCTTCTAAGACTTTTGAATTTTTTCTGGAGCTTTTCATATTGGGATTAAGGAGAAATTGTGAGATGGAGAGAGACAGGGTTTTTTTTTTTTTTGGGGCTTGATCCGCTCTCTCTTAACCGAAAATTTTGTGGATTTCCAATTGCCGATGTTCCAAATTTTGATAAATATACTTTTGCGTTTAAATATTTTTTCTTAAAGTTAGCTCCTTTGTTTTTAATAGCAATTTAGAAGAGAAATGTGTGAATGTGTAGGTGTGCTTGTGTGTGCGTTTTAAATGATTTTGCACTAGTGGCTTTCAGAATTTTTTGCGGAAAATTTGCCCTTTAACGTGCGACTCTTGGCAATGGTTTATATTCATTTTTTTCGTTCGGAAAAGCGAAAAATTTTTGTTGAAACAAAAAAATTTATAACAAATCATGTGAGTAACATTTGCTTTTTTGGTCTTGTTGCAATATTTTTATTAAGTTGTCCAAAAAAAGGTGGAATTAGTGAGAATATAAAATTTTAAAAAGGCCCCAAATTTTACGTGAATTTTACGTTAAAATTATTCTTTAATAAAAGCAAGAGGGGTTTATAAATTTTATATTCAAAATTATATATCAGCTTTGTATGTAAAATAATAACTTTTGAGAAAAATGGTCTAACCTGTGGTGTGTAATAGCTCTCGAAGTGAAATTCTTGGCACTCTTTGCTTTGCGTTTGCTTCTTTCTTCACCTATATAAACTCCAGTAGCTTGCTTCATAGACGCTTCTTATCTTCGCCAATACTCTCAATTAATGTGATTCGCTCAAGCAAGGGACGCCGCTTTCCCGCAATATCTCTTTTCCTTCAGTTTCCGGAAAATGGGGATTGACTTTTATAGGCCTTGGTGTGTTTGAGGTAACGCAATCAGACTCAAATTCAGAAAAATTTTATTTTGAGAATATAATTTACACCGCAGTGTAGAGTGCCTAAAAACACAGAATAAAAGAAATTACAAAAACACGAAAAAAAAATAAAAATGGTTTAAATTTTATTTACCAAAAATTTTAACAACATAAAAAAAATTAAATTCTAAACATATTTTACACATCTTATTTTACCCAATGGATAATGCTATATTCAAAGGATGTAGATGCATATTTTCACGCCAATTATTATTTAATAAACAAAGAGAAATGACTACACTAATTTACACTCTGGATGATGAATGTTATATACATTAGATATGAGGCCATAAACAGAAATCTTTTAGAGTAAAAAATTCACAATACTGTTCAGCTGAGCTAACAACAACCCACCCCGATTTATTTAGATTTCAGCTGGTAACACAAAAATTGTATGAAAGATTTATAAAAAATATAGGCAATAGATTTTAAAGATGCTCGATGTATGTAGTTCAGTATGCCATATTATACCACGTCAAAAAAAAATTCAAAAGAAAAAATTTAGTTTTTTCTTGAATAATAATTTTTACCATTAAAATAATTTTAAAATAACAATAAAAAGCAAAAAGATCACCCATTAAGTAATTTTATACACTTTACTCTACAGAAATCGACTCGTAATATTATATTCAACCAAATCAAAATATCTTTTATATTATAAGGAAGTGTAAAAAATAATTTGTGAATATGTCGTTTATAAAAAAAAAGAAGGTGGAAGCGAAGTGGCTGACGGAATTTTATGACTCTAAGTTTATACCAAATATTTAATAAGAATTATTTTATCCAATTGCATAATAACTGCTTCCAATCGACTTTTACAATAACCAATGACATTCAAACTTTTGAAAGCTTGATTAAGTTACTAAATAACTGGGATGTGAACAAAATTTGAGTGTCAGATTTAAAATTTAACTATATTCTCACTGGATGTCTGGAAGAGCCATTCTAGAGGAGAATGAGAAATCAATTTTCATAAAATACATAAAGAATTAAAACTTAAGAAAAACTCAAAAAATTTCTAACTTCTAAGGAAAAAAAAAAAAATATGAAGTATGGTCAGATTCAGAATATCATGTATCACTTGCCATATTTCTGAGTCTAACAATATAAATTACAATAGTATAGGACTGTTTTTAATAAAGGATAACTGCATATTCTAAGTTTAAGAAGTACTAGGAAAATCATGCATTCATCTCATTTAAAATAATTCATTTTTAATAAACTCTGTGTGGCTGTCATAACAATCTATACTTTCAAAAGAAAAATTTTCAAAAAGAAGTTTATGCTAGGTAGGCCTAGTTAAGCTATAAAAAAGAATTTTTAATAACATTTAGGAAATAGGGTAGAGCTCTTCATGAACAGTTTTAAGTAATTAGAATAAAATCGTAGACAAATTTTTCTCTACAAAAAACAATACTTTTTTTTTTTTTTTAAAAAAAAATTTCACTACAAACATCTTGTACTAAATTACGTGAAAAAAATTATTTCTATGAAAAAAACTTAAATCATATTATATATTTTTCCACAGTCATTTACCCTACTCGAAATTTTTACCAAAAACTTAGTGTTCCATTTTACATCTCCATTCTATTTAAACTCTAAATTCAAAATGCATAGAAAAAAAAAACTTTTAATCTCGTAAAATAATATAGATGAGAGAATACCCTTCCTGAAAGATTATGAAAAAAAAATTTATATTATATTGGGATATATACAAAAAAAAAAATGTCTGACTTTTGGTAAGGGAGATTTTCAACTTACTTTTAGCTTTGCCAAACCATTTACTATACACAAAGTAGCTAAAAGAAGTTTCAAAAAGGAATATGCTAATTTTTCTCATGAAACATGAAAACTGTAAAACTAACTGAGAAATGAGATTTTTCAAAAGGCACATTGAATAATTTAGCTCTCATCACGAAATTTAGTTTCTATACAGATAATTTGAAAATTATATTTCTAGTTTTTGGGATCTTTTAAAATTATTTACCATACTCGTATTTTCTTAACTCTGCAATTACTAATCCAGTTAATTTTATGAATTTTTTTTAATATTTTTAAAAATTTTGATAGGTATAATGGTGAATACAATAACCACACGTATTAAAAAGTACTTAAGAAGAGAAAAAAAAAAAAATCTCAGAGGGGTGTGGGGCAAACAGTTTTTCACCTTCAAATAACCCTCTGGTCTGGTAAAGTTTATATTTAAACATTCAACAAAAGGAGGAAAAGAAAAAATGGGGCGTAGGTCTGTTGCGACAACGAGATATTTACCTTCATATAAGACCTTTTTTGGTAAAAAGCTTATTCTCAAAGTGTAAAAGCAATATTTTTAAGAAAATTTTAAAAAAATTTTATTTTAGAGAAAAAAAAAATGTGAAAAAGTCTTTCTTAAGATATTTTTGCGTCTAGATTTAAGTTTTAAATTTTGTGGCTCTATATCTTAGCTGCCTATGGTTTTCAAAAAATTTAGAACAGCTATCAAATTTCCTTAGCTCCTCAATCACAACCAATCTGGTGGGCTAATTAACTTTGTCGTTTCCTATTCACTTGCCGCTTTTACTTATTATTATTAATTATTGATCTACTTATTATTATATGAATTATTCTTCTTGTGATTCATCTTAATTTTTATGTATTGTTATTTTTAATTTTCCAGAATCAATCCGCCATTTTTCCTTCCTAACCTATGTTTATACCGGGTACTGTGGTATTAGGAGGTAGATGTTTTTTATGGGTCAAGAGCAAAGGAAGGAGCTCGATTAACCAAGTTTTAATGAGTAGAAAGGGGTACTAGATATGGATAGAAGTTATAACTACTGTAAATAAAATAACAATGTAAGAGAAAATTTTTAAAATTATGGACCGTGTAAATATTATGGCTAACAGCCTTTTATAACAAAAAAATATAAAAAATAATGATAAAAAGATAAGGGGGTAAGGGACAAACGCTAAAAAAAAAACAACTAAATTTACTACAAATATGTGATATGGCAAAAAACAAAATTTATATTGAAAAGCAGAAGAGGAGAAAACAAAAAAAAAACTTATAACTCCAGTAATACTTTCCAGCTACATATATTTTACACACGACTCACGTGGGGTAGGTTTGATCGGCTTTCAAGGTAGGGCACTTTAAAAAGCCTCAACTTTTATTAAAATCCCTAGCTTAAATTAGGCTTTCAAAACGTCTAAAACCTTTAAAATTAATTTCATTGAAATTTCGTAAAAAAATAAAATAAAGTAAAAAAAAAAAAAATGTGTAAATGAGAAATAATTGAACTTACAAAGAATATCTCACTATTTTTTTGTGCACCGAGATTAAAAACACACCAGCTAGAATCATTGGTAAAGTAAAAGTGATCTATTTCCAGCGTGACTATCCTGAGCGAGGGGGAGGAGAGAGGGGTTCGAGTGAAATGGGGGATCATATTCTGTTTTGGAAGATTCGCAAAGATGCTATTACTCTCCAAAAAAACTGATGGCAATTTCTTTTGTAAGGAAATGAATGCTGAAAGAGGAAGAGAAGAAAAGACAAAGGCATTAAAGAATAATAAATTATGCTTTTGAAAGAAGAGTAAATAGGGAATTAAAAGATTAGGATAAAAATATAGACAAAACAGAGATAAGGAACAGCCAGTGGCAAGAAATATATTGCAATAACACTTAGGGGAGAAGGGTTTGAGGGAGACCGCCTGAATCCTTCTTGACGAATGAGAAAATCTAAGAGAGGAGGGGGGATATTTTATCAGCGTGGTTCCGAGGGGGGGGGGGGGGTTTAGAAGCATAGTCGTCCAAGGTGTATGGGGGGAGAGGGGTTTGAGGGAGATCGCGTGATGCTACATCGACGGAGAGAAAAAAAAAATTAAAAATTAAATTAAAAATAAATAAATTTAAATTTTTTTTTATTTTTTAAAATATATATATATATAGTTTTTTTTTTTCTAAAATTGGGAAAGAAAGAAAACAAATTATGCTAAGAAAGCATACTCCATGCATTTCTTCTTTAATAGCTATACAATTCTTTTTTGGTATATATTATATATATTATTATATATATATATATATATATATATATATATTAATATATTATATATATATATATATATAATCTATATAGATATATTATATATATTATATAGGCCTATATATTATATATATATAAATATATCTATCATATATATATATAATATATATATATTATATATATTATATATATAATATTTTATATATAATTTATATATATATATATATATAGTATATATATATTATATTTTATATATATTATATATAATATCTAATATATAGTATATATTATATATAATACTATATTATATATATATATATTATTATATATATATATAATATATATATACTATATATATAGCCTTTTTTCTTTCTTTGTATTGAAAGCTTACGAAACGTAAGAACATGTTCGAGTTTGCCGTTTGGTGTTTTTGTCAAACTTACCGAAAAATCGCAAAGAAATGCTCACCAAACATAAGGAATTTTCTTAATTCTGTCAAAGTTGCTATTTCTCGTGCTTGCCGAATTAAGCAGTATTCTTTGAAAAATGTCCATCTATTAATTTTTGAGGGTTGGTGGAATCTGATTGATGAAGTGTTTCATTCAATGAAATAGCTTTAATTAATTTTCTTCCATATGGAATAAACTCCATACAAATTATTGATCCATTATTTGTACATAACTATTGGTTATTTGTTTAAATTCTTTTTATTCAAAACCTAACAGTGCTTCCATCACAACGCTGATTCAATTTGTTTAAGAACAAAAGTAAACGAAGCACGAAATCGCGGTCGTTTAAAACACAGGGTTCACTCATGAATTTTTAAAATTTGAAAACTTTCCCCGCCTGATATCCCTGAGCCCGAAATTCCTCGCATTTTCTTCGCCTGCAGCGTGTTCGTTATCATTTTTTTTGTGAATATAAAATATTTCCTGTTAATCCATTATTGGGCGCTATTTTATCTAACCTCATGCTGTCATAATAGTGTTTATTTTAGAATATTAATATAATAACGTTCCTCATCAAGTCTGTGAAAGAAACTATTTTTTTTTTTTTTTTTTTAAGTAATCGACCTATACCTTCTCCATTAGCGTTCCAACGGCACTTTTTTTTTTTTTTATCAAAAAGATAATAATTAGTTTGCTACATTAAAAACCTAGATGGATAGTGATACTGAGATAAAAACAAAAGTTTATTTTCTAAATGGGCGAGCTTTAGGTTAACTTTTTCTTTCCAACAAGCTTCTGAAATTTTGATTTTATAGGGTCTTCTTCTGTCAAGTTTTTTTAAATATTTTAACATCTTTTCTCTGCTCTTCAAGTTTATTGATCCGTATCATAAATTTTCTTTTCTTTTCTTTGAATTGTGTCATATCTACTATGGGCAGCTCTTACATTTGTCACATTTTTTTTAGAGTGGATCAGGAATTTTGAATACCTCTTTCAATAAGATCCGGTATAGGCATTGGGGTGCACGTTTCTTTGAGCAAATCAGCACAACTATTTTCTTTTTTCCAGATTTTAATCTCTAAAATACACTTGTCTTTTTAATTTGACGAGAAACCGTCCTTCCAACTGGTCGCAATTCCATGCGAACTATCAGTCCTAATTTAAAAATTTGCCAATTCCCGCGCATAACATGGGATTCCCAGGTACTTAGAAGAAAAATTCATCAGTCTCTTAGAAGGACAGTCACAATTATATAAAATATTTTGAACTTTTAAATTCCAAGGGTAGAATGGAGCTTCACTGCAAAGTAGAAGTGTATTGTGCTTTTTGCTTTATCAGCAACAGATCTGTGATTCGGTTATTGGTGTACATGCCTCTAGCAATAAAGCAAATCTTTGTTTCCTTTGTTCTGGCTGATGAAAATTATACTAGGGATCCAATGAATGGGAGCCTTGGGACGGTACCAATTATTTCCTCTATCATCTATATCCTTTTTCTGTCTTTTTTGTATACGTTGGGGCAATGACAAAGTTTGAATTTTAGGATATTTATTTCATTCGAAGTGACTTTTTGAGAAGTTTTTTTTTGGTTTGTATCACAATTAACTTTTTACTAACAATTTGGGTCCCCCCCTTTGTCATGTAATCTATACAAAAGCTGTTAAAGTTTGTTGTAGGGACATTGTTAAAACTTGGACTTTAATAAAAATCTTTCATAATTTAAACGAGACATTGTAATCTGTGAACAGGAATGTGAACCAAGTGGGTTTGACGTTTGGAAAAACTTTTTTCCCCTTTCTTTCAGTAAAAAAAATTGATTTTTTTTCCCGTGAACAGAGATTCCCCTCTAAGGGAAAAAACCAAAATTTTTAAAAAGGGGCGACCAATTGCATTGTTGATAGAAGTTGAAAAAAGAAAAACATTTTTGGTAATGGTTTGGTTTGAGAGATTTTTTCGGACTGTCAACTGCACAAAAATCTTTCTTCGTCTTAAAATCAGCTTCGCAAACTTTAAAAAAAATCCCTAAAAGGCCAAAAAGAATATACAGATTAAGTCCATTCATAAAGTCCTAAAAACCATGGCCATTACCATCAACCTTAATCGGAAGGATAACTTGGAACAACCTCTACGGACAGAATAGGAAGAAAAGTAGGTATTAGTGAACTAAAATAGAAACGGATGAAGTAGAATTTTATGGGATGTCGTTCTCGCGTCGTCCTCGCCCATCTTTTCATTCACTTTATCAAATACATCTCTCATTCACAATTATACAGGTAAGGGAAAAAAAATATATAAAAAAAATATGTACTATGGTCCATAGGAATCATTCTTTCAATCATGTTTTGAATTTTTTTGATTTCCCGGACTTTTTTTTTTGGGTAATTTTCCTCGACTTTCAGCCAATATTTTAAAAACCTCCTGACCTTAACCCTACTGTTTTTTTTCCTTGGAATTTCCAGAAGTTGTGAACCCTGACAAACACAGGAAATTACTACAAAACTGTGTGAGCATTTCTTTTCGAGCGTAAGCAGAAACACAAATGACATGACAAAAATGAAAACGGTCTAAATTAAAGCAAAGAAAATACTAATTTATTTCTATTTGCTACGCCTTCGTATTATTAACAATTATGATTAAAGGATATAGAACTAAAGAAAATAGTCCCATGTAAAATATTAGTGGCTTGCTACTTCTATTTATTCGCAACCACTAATACTTTACTTGGAACTAATTCTGTATTTCTATCTCCTTTAATCATAAATTGCTGGTCTAAGGTTTTACTGAAGCCCTTTTTGTTTATTTGTTTTGTTGGAAGTTTTTCCATGAAGAAAAATCCCCTTTCCCTGAAAATTTTCTAGGTTTAGGCCTTTATCCCTCTGACGTTTTTGATAAACTTGTTTAACTCGTTTCTCGATAACACATTTATCGCCCTTAAACTACTGCATATGATGTTCTAAACTTTCCTATATAATGGCTACGGCTTCCCTGTCATTGACCCTTTTACCAATGATTCTTTTTCCAATTTCAGTTAGAAATATCTTTTTAAAAAACTTTCCACAATGTCACTTTTTTCTTATATCTTTTATTAACAACACTCAATTGGGCAGTTTCTTTAGATTAAAGAAAGCATCCCAATGAAGTTGAGGTCACACCATGCGTTACAATATAATGTGCAACCTGTAATCGACTATGTGG
>JABUQX010048941.1:32500-67234 GCA_015478945.1 Trachelipus rathkii | reverse complement strand
TAAAACTATAAATTGGTCTTTTTTAATGTTTATCTTACGGGTCCAATATCAATTAGCTTTTATTTAACACTTGACTGTACTTAGATACTTAACATTTATTTTCGGTTAGGGTAATGAGCTATATAGTTAATTAACAAGACTGTGGATATATTTTTACCCTACGTATGATATATATATAAAGGAGATGTGGATTTTCTAGTAATCAGAAGTTTAGGATGTTATAGACGTGTACAACTAAACAGTTTAAGTAACTATACAAGAGAAGCTTGGATAAAGAGATTGTCAGTAGAAGGCTAGAGATAGCTTTGATACAATTGAAATACAAAGAGAATGTAATACTATATATATATATTATATATATTTATATATATATATATATTATATATATATATAATATATATATATTATTAGTATATATTAATATATGTATATTATATACTATATATATATATATATTTATTATATATTATATATTACAAATTTTTGGCGTGAATAATAATTATTGATCAAAAGTCTTACGAGAGTTTATTCGGAAATTTTTGTGTACATTTAACGTCGCTTGTCTCGCATCTGCGTTTGCATGTTAATTATAACATGTATAGTAGTTATGGTAGTCGTAGTCTCAGACTGGTGGTAGAGCAAGTAGTAGTCTTACCCATAGATAGAGGCTTCACCACTATCTAGTAGTAATTAATTAGTCTTCCAAAATTTATAAACTTGCTTCTAAGTTTCTTATTCGTATTCTTTGCGTTCTATTGTAGAAGCAAGACACGATAAGAAACGAAAGTAAAGTCATTTACATAGGAATTTGTTTTTCTTTTAAGATACTTTAGTATTCTTAAAGATTGACTACTCCTACAAATAATATTAATTATATGCGTAATTATTATTAATAATTATTATTAATGATTAATTTTTAATTATTATTACATTATTATTATTATTATTAATTATTATTTTAATTATTATATATTTTTTTATTATTATTATTATTATTATTATTGTTATATATTATTATTATTATTATTATTATTATTATTATTATTATTATTATTATTATTATTATTATTATTATTATTATTATTTTATTATTATTATTTATTATTCATTACTTCATATTATTATGATTTTATTATTATTATCGCTTTCGTATCAAGTTATCGAAAGTCTTAGTAGTATAAATTTTTATTGTTATATGTTCTAATGAAAATTGTTATTATTATTGTTCATACTTCGAGACTTGACGAGTTTTTTTTTATCTTGGTCATCTTGAAAATATACATATTTATTAACATCGAAGAATTATACTGACATTTGTTCAGACGTTGTTACAACATGTTAAGTCAACGCGCGATAATTTTAAAATAACCATTTATATTTAAAACCAGCGCGATTACTATAAATAAACTTAGTAAATTTTTAATAAAAATATATTCGGAAAATAAATTTCAGAAATTAAATTTAAATACCGACAAACTTTTTGTCCAAAATCTCGTAATAAGATTGTGACTCCAGGTTTAGTTTTTGATAACTCTATTGTTACAAGGTAATATTATTTTTCATTCCTTGTATATATAAAATTACTATATTATATAATAATATATATATATATATATATATATAATTATATATATATAATATATATTTAATATCATAAATATATACCGTAAATGCTCAATACTTATGCTCAAGGTACTGTGATAATATATACATATTGAAATATATATAGTATATATATAATGTACGTTACCATATTAGCGAATTTCAGTATTATTACTTCCCATCTATTTTGCATTTTAGCTTAGCGAGGCAGGAGATAACTACGATTTCCATTACTAGCTACCCGCCGCTCTAACCTATATACTGAATGTCAACATCTTAGTGATAATCTATTCTACAATAAGTAGATAGAAGACTTTTAACATTATGTAGCATGTTGATAAAATACTTGGTTAAGAACACACTAATTTCAATTTATTTATAGATTTTTTTTGATAAATATTTATTGTATTATTCATAAATCTTATTTAATAAATTTATTTATTTAACTATATTTTATATATTAATATATATATATTGAATTATTAATTAATATATTTATTTTATTATATATTAATTTATTATTTTAAGAGTATTTACTTTAATTATATTTATTTTTTTTCTTACTATAATATACTAAGCTTCATATTTCATATACTATACTTGGCTAACCTTATTCAGTACTAGAGTTTTGCGTTTGACGAAGTTAGATAGGATGTTTAATCTTAAAACCAAGATTTTTTCAAAGTTAATAAATTTTCTATTTTCATTTTCTATTTTCAATATTTACATATGTATCTTAATTTGACTCTATTCATAGAATATATGTTAACTATTTCTTGTTTTGTTTAATACATTTGTTCGAAACCGGCTTTGAATATGTAGTTTTCTATAGTTTCTTGTAATGTTGTAGGAGTTTTGATAGTTACATATAACTACTCATTTCTACCATTTTGAAAATAAGTTCAGTTGGCAAACCATATATTTTTAACCTTGGAAATTAGTTAAATACTTTTAGATTTTTTTGAATTGCCATACTGCCAAATATATTTCTTTCAGTTATGGGCAGTGTTGGGGATAAAACATATATATAATATTTATATTATATATATATATATATATTATATATATAGAGATAGATTCTATATGTAGGTAATAATGTAGATAGCCAAGAAATAGATACTTGTAATCGATGTAATCAATACGATATAGCTAGAGCTCTTGGGATCTTTATGTTGCATTGGTCGATCATATTTCTATAGTATATATAAGTCTACCTGTCTTTTTCCAAAGACTGGGGAGTAAGGTGCGCTACACAGCACCGGAAAACGTAAAGTAGTAGGAGATATGCACAATAAATGTCGACAAGGAAAGCCCATGCCTTACCGCCCCTCTGTACCATTAGATTAGTTAGTGAAACCTCGTCACAGACAGAAAAATTCCACCCCTTACGAGCTTCACGGGACCGCACGGACCCTCACTATGGTAAAATCGTCAACTGTAAGGTTCATCCCCTGGCCCAGGCTGGCCACAAACCATGCCCCCATTAACAAAACCCCGCCACTCCTCCTATCACTGCACCATCTCTCGCCTTGCCAAACTCACATTTCTCTCTTAGACATTCGTTCACCGTACTCATCCTAACTTTCCTCTTCGTCTCCCAGCCCGGTCGGTTCCCAACACACTCTCCACCATACACACTCACCATCCGCTTAACCAACCGACTATCATTCAGTCTTTCCACATCATGACCCAACCATCTCAACTACTTTCATTTATTCTTCTCTCGTCTACCCCTTTATTCACACCACACCACTCATCTAATAAGTTTCATCCTTCACTTTATTCAATTCTGCTCCACACCTAAGCAGCACCCCTAAGATTGTCCATCTTTGACAACAACAATTGAACTTCATACGACTATACTCTTATTCCAGGACACATAGGTCCTCACTACCATCCAGCTAACTACAGGTAACACTACACTAACCGCTCATGTAAGACCCTAGCAACATCCACCAAGGATTTAATCTTTACCATTCACCACACGATTTTAATTGCACCAGCCACCTTCCTTGCCATTCACAACTTTATTCCTACTACACTGTGCATCGTCCGTTCCCTTCTCATCCAACATATTCCCTAAAATATATTAAACCAGATACTTTTTTCCATGCTGCTCACCATCTGAACATTAACTTCACACTGAGCGACGTTGCCCACTACACAACCACTAGCCTTACTGCATTAACACACAGCCTTACATCCACAGCCGCTCCTTTTAACAACACACCGCCAAAACTCTCTACCAATTCCTCCCTCAAAACTCTCTTCAGCATTCCGCCACACAAACCAAATGCATCGCGCAGATAATCAGGTAGTGGCACCCTCACTCATCTCCAATTCTCCACCATTCTAACCACCATTCCTGCCATCGCCCACCTCGAATTCTTTTTCTATAACCCCATCCGATATACCAAGTTGAAGTAAACCAAGGAGACTACACACAAACCCCTGCTCTCATTCCCATAATCCTAAAAACAATCACCATTGACACCCCTTTATTCTTACACCACGCTTTCACTATCGCTCCATACATACTTAGTATTCCATTCAGAAGCCTAACCACCAACACCAATATCACTAACACCTGCCATAACGCTTCCACTATTAACTCTATCATACGCCTGTTGCAAATCCATAAACTCTAATACAATTTATCTTCTTCTCCCTCATTTTCTCAATCATTTGTTTCAATGAAAAGTGTCCACACATCCTCTACCACTCCTAAACGCACCGTTCTTCTTCACCAATATCAGTCCTTCCGTCACTCGACGCACTCTCTCGACCAAAATACCAGCATATACCCCTTCCTACAACACTCCAGTAAACT
The DNA here is from genome assembly GCA_015478945.1 of Trachelipus rathkii. NCBI lineage: Eukaryota > Metazoa > Arthropoda > Malacostraca > Isopoda > Trachelipodidae > Trachelipus > Trachelipus rathkii. The sequence continues at coordinate 62,802 of JABUQX010048941.1, read as the reverse complement.
GTATTCCCCTATAATTATACAGTTCCCCTTTTCTCCCTCCTTACCCTTATATAAGGGTACTATATACCGCTCTCCTCCAATCCCTGGGAACTATACCCCTCTATAAACGCTTTATTTACACAACTTCCAAATCAATCAATCCACCATCTCGCCTCCGTTGCTTGATCATTTCACCAGTAATTTCATCTATACCTGCAGACTTTACCATTCTTCAACTTTTTCACTCTACCTATTACCGCCTCCTTACTAATAACCTCATCCCCAAAATACGTGATTCTTCTTGCACCATCAAACCCACCCACACATTCACACACGGCTCTTCATTACATGTTAATATTGTGCATGATCTCTCGAAGTGTACTTTCCACACTCCTCTCACACCTACTTCATCAGTACAAAAGCACCATCCCTAGTCATTATTCTAAGCAGGATCCCCTTATTCTCATTTCTTACCCTTTCGCGCTTCCTCCCAGCAAAGCTTCCTATTCCCTCTGTAAGTCCCCATTCATCCTCCTTCCAAACTGTTTCATTTACCTCTTGTTTTCGCCACAGTATACACCTTTTAGTATTTTCTTTCTTCTTCCTTACATAATTCCAAGCATCTTTTTTTGAGTCTTCATCTTTGCTTTTAGTACATCAACCACGCTTCTTTTTACCTTTAACCCCTTTTCATCACCTCTTCATTCCACCATTCACTGTTAAATGCTTACTCCGACCGTTTTAGCACATCCACATCACTTTCCTGCACCTACTAAACAATTGCTTCCTTCCATTTGCCCCAGATTTGTTCAGTGTCAACAACTCGTTCACATTCAACCGTTTACTAGCGAGCGCTCTTAATACTTATCCTTATGTCTTGCTCACTAACTTCTCACTCTTAATTTTTACCTACTTCCCTTTCGTATCACCTTCCTCTGCCATCCAAGCCCCACTAACCTTAATTTTACAAGAACAACCATAATGGATCGAATAATCCCATCCTAAACCCCTAACTGATTTAACATCCAACACATACTTTCACATCACATTTCCTTCTTCACCAACACTAAATCAATCCCATACTTTTCACTCGATACCATCTCTACCACACCACTCTAGTATACTTATAATCCTTGTGTTTTAAAGAAAGTCAATTTACTTACACACATAACCTCTCTCTTCACAGAAACTCAATTCACCTTCCTACCATTCTCATTTTCTCCCGCCCCACCCCAAAACCACCTGTTATACCATCCCTTTGTTGATCACCTACCAACCATTTAGGTCCCCCAAAACTATCAAATTCTGAAGCTTCCTACTCACCCCATCCAGAAATAACCACACTTCAGATTATCCTAAAAAATCGTACTCTCTTCAACGTTTCCCTCAGATGGACCATACGTCACAACCACACAGACCTTGACCTTTTCAAACTTAAATTTAACCATTAGAATTCTAGGACTCACACAATCAAAGTCTACCATAGCTTCTTACCACAGGTCACTCATCAAAATTGCAACTCCTTCTCTTCCTCTCTCATTCATTTCACACCAGCACACACACATTTCACACCACCCACTCATCTCTTCATCTTCATTTTCCTCTTCATCTTTGTTCAGTCACCAGCGAGCAATCAGAAATTGCCCTTCTAAAATACATCCATCCACCCCTCTCGCTCTTCTCTCAACATTCTATATCTCTGACATTCCATGCCCATACGATTCCTACAGTTTCGCCGAAAGCATAGAAGGCCGTTTACTGCATGATCACCACCTTCCTCCGAGCCTGCATTAGCATTCCTGGCACGAAATAGATGATGGAAGTAGGCAGCCAACCCAACTATCACCGTCCGCTTAGTCGGCTCCTACGACACGCAGGACATACGATGTGGGCAATTCTCTCTCCCCGCACACAGCGGATATGTAGTGCAGTAAGAGGTCTGTGAATAAAAGAGGGTGATGGAAAGAATGGAAAAAATTTATGAAAAATGAGGGGAAAGAATGAAGATTATAATATACAATGCTTACTATTATTAATATACTATATATACTATATATATATATATATATATATCAAGTCATACTACTATATTTTATATATAATATATATATAATATATATAATATATATATATATATCGGATCATTCCTCCTTATAACGTATAATTTATAATCTTTAGTCTTAAAGTATCTAGATACAGTATCGTTATCGGTTTCGCCAAAGAAGGTTAGCAGTATCGGTATCGTTAAAGTAAATTTTTGTGGATCGATATATTGGTATCGCTTAAGCAAATTTTTTGTATCGATGCCCATCTCTGTATAAATATTACTTAATTAACCGCTATACTCTATCTTAAATGAACCCCACTGGTACAGTTTGGAACACCGTCCCTACACCTATTTCCCAAACTCCTTTGACTTACACTTTCAAACGTCTTATATTGAGACATGTCGACCTTTAATTTTGCGCCGATTCCGAAATTTTTCCGAACTCTGGTGAAATTTGGCAGGTCTCCGACCTCTGCCCTCCAAAGGATATATAAGGCTGGAGTCAAAGATGTGGAAAGAGAAAGGACGAGACTGCGAAAGCTCTGTCGCACGATCGAGCCCTTCTCCCTATAGGTGACGTACTTCAGAAGAGCGTGTCCTAACTTTTAGCAAAAGCATCCAAAGATTCCTGCAACAATTCAATACAGGAATAAACACCCACCCCTATAAACAAATAACTGGGATAATGTGAAATCCTGAAGGCGCCTCAGAACACCCAACCGCTTAGAAACTTGTTTAAAGTGAGAGAATCAATATAATTCTTACAAAATCACGAGAAAAAGAAACACTTATAATTTAAAGTTTTCGACGATTTATAGCGATGTAAAAAAATTATTTGAAATAGAAAGATTAGGGAACGGAGCTTTTGATGCATTGAAAAAGTTTTCTTTGATCCCAACTAAAATTAGAGATTTATTAATAGTTAGTTACTCAATAGTTACCCTCCTAGCAACAGTTACTTGCAGTTGGGTTTGACAACTTTCAAAATGAAAATGAATAGCAGTTTCGTCGGCAATGTGGTGGATGGGTGACGAAGTGATACAAGTCAGAACCGGAAGGATCACTATTAATAGATTTAAATCTACAACTGCCGTTATAGAAGGAAATCAGAAAATAGATACCAAAAGAATTAATTAAAGTTTTATGTTAGCCTCTATCGAAGGCTTTCGATGTCCTGAGCTATGACATTTTTCGAAATACTAGACTCATGAATACACTAATACAGTGATACTTGATTAAGTGATACTTGGGGGTACGCCAAAGTAGTAGGCTCACGATAACTTGCGAGTGTATGATCGTGTAACGCGAGTGCGAGGTTCTCTTATTGGTCGCTGTCTGTTTAATATATTATAGGCCTATAAGTATACCTGTAATTAATTTCGTCTTAGGGGTACGCGATCAATTAAGTTTGTAGATAGATGCACTAATAAACCAGGATAGGGAAAGGTTGCAAAATGATGGCAAGTTAGTCGTTGCATCGTATTTTAGTCTTTATACAACGGCAACTGCAGCTCCATGAAATACGCAGGGTGGAAGAGAAATTTTAACGTTGAGAGAGCATACTACTTATATCTGGGTAAGAACCACCAATGACCCCAGATTCTTAAAAGTATTTCAGATTTCGGTCCTTCTTGTAATCTGTTGGTTTTGGTGATATAGATTTTCAAAGTATTAGTTTGATTAACTATGCATTTAAAACGAGCAGTTAACATATGACCCACCAGTGTATACCAAAAAAAACTAATTCATGGCAGGGTAACAAACCTGCTAAGCGAAAAAATAAAAAAAAAACTGAAAAAAAGGCGATAGCCTTTTAATATCAAAATAGTAAATGTTAAAGCGAAACTCGAAACTGTGGGAGCAAGCTCAGCTGCAGACGAAAATTACTTTTTGGTGGAGTAGTCTTAAAAAAAAAAAAAAACTTTTTTTACTCTAAAACAAAAGGGTTCGGAACCAGAGCCGCATATTTTAAAATGGAGACAGTTGGATATTTTAAAATGATGGGAACCGGAAGCAGAGTTTGTTCTGACCAAAAAAAAATTGCAAGTTCTACAGCCCTGGATGCAAGCTTATTTGTTCAAATTGGCACAAATCGGTTAAGAAAGTCAAATGGGTAGAATATCAGTAAATAGCTTATTTTTATTTGTATAAACTTTTAAAGGTAGCAAACACTTTAACAAATTTAAACTTTATTAAGAAAGAATGACTGACATACAAGCATGAAATAAAAAAACAATTGTCCCCTTTTCCTAAACACTCGTCACCTCACACAAACAAATATTGTGCCTTATCGGGAGATTAAGTCTAGAATGCCCAATGTTTTTGGTAATAAAAATTAAGGTATAAAAGCCTAATCTTAAATAAATGAGATTTTTTATATAAATGAATTTTTAACAAGTGAGGGAATGCCTTTGTTAATGGTCCCGATTCTAACAAGAAATGAAAAATAAACTTAAAATGCTACGAATTAAATTTAAAGAAAAAAAAAAGTTAAATTAAAGTTCATCTTTGATTGGCGCATCACCATCTTCATCTTCCTCTTCCTCTTGCTGCACAATTGAAAAAAAAAAAGCATTAGTAATCTACTTACTTTTAAAACTATTATTTATAATTTAATTATTATTATTATTATTATTATTATTATTATTATTATTATTATTATTATTATTATTATTATATTATTATTATCATTATTATTTTTTATTATTATTTTTTATTATTATTTTTTATTATTATTTATATTTATTATTATTATTATTATTATTATTATTATTATTATTATTATTATTATTATTATTATTATTATTATTATTAATTTACTACACAGAACTTGAAAATACATGTTAAAATTATCAGTTTAATAATAAAAGTTGAAGCTTAGCCAATTTAAAGCAAATTTGTTAAAAAATATAAAATTAAAATGAAAAATGAAGAAAGATTAAAATAAAAAGGACAATGGACAACAAATTTGTTAATACTTAAAAATGAAGAGCTTTACATGCTTAATAAATAAAGGTTTGTGAAAAAAATTATACCTTAGGGTCTGATTCTTTGCCCTCAATAAAGTTAATAAGACCTTCCAGCGTTCTTTCCCCTTTGTGATCTACTACCTATAGGAAAAGTGACGTTTAAAACAAAATTAGAACATGCATAAAAAAAAAAGGCACGAACGAAAAAAAAATTAAAAAGATCCTTGGTCGAGGAAGGTGGAAAGTGGTTTAAAGTCAAGAGCTTTAAGCGATGCACCGGTGATTTTTATTTTATTTTATTTTTTTTTTAAATTCACCATACCTCATCATCGGCACTCTGACCATATTCACCACCAGATTCCAAGAACTTTGTAAGGCCAGCAAATGTTCGCTCACCAGTGTATTCAATTACCTATTGTAATAATAAATAAAATATTGAAATATCATATTTCACATAAATATCATAATAGAATTTATATTGGCAATACCTTATTATCGTCTTTCTTATAAAGCTTTAGAGTGGGGAAGGATTGAATTTTCGTATGCTCCAATTCATTAGCGGTGGCATCCATTTTGGCAATAACAACAGTTTCGCTATCTTTATATTTTTCGCCAAGCTCTTCATAAATTGGAGCAAGCTGTTTGCAGTGTCCACACCATGGGGCATAGAACTCAACAAGAACATCTTTGCTCTTATCAAAAGCAACTTCGTCGAAATTAGACGCTACCAAAACCTAGAAAAATGAAATAAAATAAAATTATATATATATATATATATATATATATATATATATATATATATATTATATATATATATATAATATATATATATACTCAGTATATTATAATATATATTATATTTTTATTTTTTTTTTTTTTTTTTTTTTGTCAATGTACAGGACCCACCACAGCTCACAAAGAAGCGGCCACACTGAGCTGAAAAATCAACACCATGGGTGGGCCCTGGCACATACAGGTTTCGAATTGTTTTCAAAGGAAGATTTGAAATGTGAACATGAATATCAGTCAGTTCCATAAAAATAAATACACTAAATAAAAGTGTATCCTTGCATTATAAATAGTCCTAATATTACATAACAAAATCAAATATTATAAAGAATATTCACTTCTTGGAGATTACAAGAAAATAGAGTTACTGCTAAAGTGGGAAGATTCGGATAACATAAAGGATAATCTTTTAAGTGTTATGAACAGAAAGTAGGAAAATGACGACGGCGAATAGGGTTCAACAAGGAACAATCAATGAAGATATGGCGAACAGATTGCGGGGTATGGCTACGACAAAATTTGCAAATGGGAGGGGGGTCCCGTACACTTAGTGCCTGGTACTGCGCTGATATTGTTTTGCCGAATACGGAGGCGTGCAAGTATCACCTCATGTAAGCGCTTTCGTTTGTGGGAGGAAGACCACTCACCAAAGCTCGGCTTGTCGGAGAGCAGGATAGTAAATCAGTTGATGGGAGGCAGCCTTGTCGAATGGCATCTGGGAAGTACCTGGAACAATCCGAAAAGAGGAGGCGGCCATTTTGGCCTTTTTATCAGCGGATTCATTGCCAGTTACCCCTACATGAGAGGGGGGTCCAACATAAAATAATTTGTTTCTTACGGGAATGGAGCAGATGAAAAAATTGTTGTACAGCGGATACCATTGTGTTTTTAGAATAAGGGATTTTAAGCGCTTGTAGAAGGCTAAGCGAATCTGAATAAATGACATAAGAGTGATCATGGTTAAGGATTAGAGTTCGAGAAATGGCAATCATTATAGTCATTAATTCTGCAGTAAAAATTGAAGCAAGATGGGGGGGGGGGGGAGGGTATGGGAGAGGTTGCGGTCAGGAAAGAAGATAGCAGATGCGTCCAAACTGTCCCTTGTTTTGGAACCGTCGGTAAACACTGGAGTAAATTCCTCATGAAACTGCGGGAATTGAGGCAGAATGATGCTTTCTAACACAGGCAGCAGGCTGATGGCTAGATTTGGAGGTCAGAGGCAAGCAAATGGTGGGAGTGGGGAATAGCCAAGGTGTGTACCCTTTGTCGTAAGAGAAAGGCAGCACCTTTTGCAACGGGATGTTAAGAAATAAGGATGTTATTACTGTTTTGCAAATGGCCCAGCATATTAGGATTATGAAGGCTACGTAACTCCTGCAGAAATCGGTGTCAGATCAGACGGTATTGGGTTTGAAAACGAAGATAACTTGTACACATGATGTATTCTCTTAGAAGAGAGTGACATCACATTGGCTTTAACTTCCAAGGCTCACTCGGGGAACGATCGGAAGGCTCCAGTGGAGATACGGATCGCCTCATTTTGGATGGAATCTAACAGTGTTAGGTGCTGTGGCTCTGGACCGTATACTGCAAGCCATAGTCCAGTTCGATCGGTATTAGGGCGATGTAGAGGCGTAAAAGGGACTTGCCGACCAGCACCCCAAGATGTTGTCAGGCGCAGATGACGTAAAACAGGTCAAACGCGCGATACAAGTTGTTTTCAGGTGTTTAATATGCGGTGCATATGTTAAGTGGTCATCAAGAATTAGTCCTAGAAATTTGACCTGTGAAGTAACAGGAATGGGCACACCATATAAGGTTAGGTTCGCTGGAAGGTGGCAAGTTCATCGATTCCCTTTTTTCTTAAAAAGAACTGCTGAGGTTTTGGTGGGAGAAATGTGGAAACCATGGGAGTTACCAAATTGTGAAATATCTTCAATAGCTAGTTGAAGTTGCCGTTCGAGAAAAGGCAGGCTGGCACCGGCTATGTATAAACGCATGTCTAGGACATAAGCAGGAAAAACTGACAGTCGCTGGGAGATAGAAGTAACGAGATTATTTAAATCCGAAGCAAATATAGTATACTTAGAATCACTAGCCCTGCGGGAACGGCCCTTCATCCAGAAGTAAAATGGAGCCCAGGTGACAATAGAGGAGCACCGAACCTGGATGGATCTATTTGACAGAAGGCATTTAATGAAAAGAGGGAGTTGTCCACGGAAACAGAGAGGATGGAGTTTAAGTAGAATTCCCAGTTCTCCATGTTGTGTCGTTAAGCTTTTCAAGGATATCAACAAAGACACCAAGAAGCATCACCCACCGCAGTAGAGTAAAGGCTTCGCAGATGTGATTGAGTCAGTTTTTACCAAGAGGTCCGGAGGTAGAACGGTTTTTGCGGAAACCAAACTGGAAGTTTGAAAAAGCTTGGCGGCTCTCTAGAACAGGGAGAAAGCGGCCTTGAAACCATTTTCTCCCACTTAATATACAGTCTAATCGCACACGGTCAGAGAGAGTGGTATTTAGGTTTGCCACCAACATCAGATTCTTTGCCAGGTGGAATAGGAATTACAAAAAGCTGTAGTCCAAACCGATGGCAAACAAGAAGATTTGATCGCAGATTCTGTTACATTAGATTCTAGCAAAAATGCTGATTGCAGAGGATGATATTGTGGAGCATGATGTTACGAAAATCATATCTGGACCGAAGAAGCACCGTCTTTGCTATCGCCAATGCAGTTTGACATCTCTGCAAGTGTTAAAAAGACGGCTATAGGTATGATCTATCCACTTCATTGTTGAAAAGTTGCCAGTCGACGATCGTTCAGTTCCTCAGTTTGTTTGAAAGCTTCGAGTCGGTAGCGAAAAATATGCGTTACAAGGTAAGCAAAACTACTTACCTAACGGCATTTCCGCCCACAGCAGCAGGAGCGGAGATCGTGTCGTCTATCATGCAGGCCCATAAAGGAGCAGAATGGGGTGAATGTTGTTGGGCAGAGATATTTTCTCGTTGCCTACTTTGCCCGACTTCAAGGGGATAAGAGGGAGTTGTGGAGTAATAGTCGAGTATGTAAGTTCGAAAAGTAATTGTTTACGTGTTTGGCGATTAATTCGCTGAAATTTCACAAAAATAATCATGTTTGAAGTGGTATGGGTCTTTGTATTGCCTTGTAGTTTCTTCTTCTTCGGTTGGCCTTGTGTGCAGCTCTTGGGACCACCAGGTGCCTGAGGAAGATTGCGGAATGCAAGCTTCCACTGCCAAGATGATGGCTTGATGGAAGAAGCGACAAGGCGATTATCAACAGTTGAAAAGCCGGTAACGATGAGGCATGTGGATAGCACGAGGGTGCGCTGATAAAAAGAGCCCACTTCAGCTCGATCTCATAACGCCAGCGAGTTAGTTTAGGATTTGTGCTTGGTACAAGCTCATTTGAAGTTATTGGGTAATGATCACTGCCAAATAAATAATCAAAGCGGGACGTAAAGCGATCCATAATTAAGGGAATGGGAGCAAAAGGAAATATCAATAAAAGTAGTATGTAGTGTAACTAACACGTTCATATTGTAGGAGTGCCTGTGTTAAGACATCCCGAGGAAAAGAGGGTTAGGAATCTATTAAGAGCTTGGACTTGCATTCTGAAAGACAGTCGCCCCATAAGGGTGGCAGAGGTTGAAGTCTGCCTGAGGTATAACAACTTAAAAAGATCAGGCTAAATCGACCTTGAGTAAATTCACTACTCGGAGCCAAGTAGATTGAGCAGATAGTAAGGTCGGTGGAAAGATGAGTGATTATGAACGAGTATTCCTGCACCTCCTCTATCATTTTCACCTCTTTCTATAGAGGTAAGCGGCGATTATTCCGAGTTATTATTATTTTCATCTTGTTTGATAATTGTGACTGGAAACAGAATAGTGGTAGAAGAATATGACGACAGAGTCGAAAAGAAAGCCCAGCCCTTACCACCCCCTTGATACCTATTAGTGAGAACTCGTCGGACAGTCAGAAACATCCACCCTAGAGCTTCAACGGACCACGATCGGAACTCTCCACGTCATGCATCATCGTGCAAAGTGATAGGTTCATCCCTTGGCCCAGGTGGGCCAAACCTTACCCCCACACAAAACCCCTCCATTCACTCCCTATTATTGCACCATTATTCTAGCCTCTGCCAAACTCACATTGTCTCTCCCTTCAGACTTTCCTTACCTTTAGCTCAATCCACTTTATCTCTTCGCGTTCTCCAGCCGGTCGGTCCCAACACACTCGCCACTTATACATGCCGCTTAACCAAACTGACTATCATTTCATCTCCTTCCAACATGACCAAACCATCTCAACATAACTTCATTTATTTCTCTATTTACCCCTTTCTTTCACACCACACAACACTAATTACGTTTCATTCCTCTCTTTACAATTCGTCTCACACCAGCACCCCCTAAGATTTCCATCTGAAACACATTGAACTTCTAGATCAAATACTTCCTTAGGCCGACATAGTCTCAATACCATACAATAACACAGTTACCAACATACCCTCATGTAGAGACTCTATAGCGCACTCAAGACTTGGTCATTTACATTCATCAACGATTTAATTGCACCAGCATCTTCCTGCCATTCACAACCTCATACTTACACTCTGGCATCAATCGTATTCCCGTCTATCAACACCATACTCTAAATATTTTAAATTCAGAGTTGCTTCCAGCTACGTCCCGCCATCTAACATAACTTCACACTACACTGAGGACTGTCCTCACATTAACTCACACATATCTACGTTTACCTTTCAAACCCCTCTTTTACACACCCTGGCAAATTTCTCTATCCTTACCAATCCTCTCAAAACTCTACCAGATTCGCCACACAGAACCCAAATCATCGGATAATAGGTAACGCACCCTCCACTCGCCTCCATTCTCATTCATTCTAACACCATCTCCTGCCATCCCCACCTCGCAATTCTTTCATAACCCCATCCATATACAAATTGAATAACCAAGGAGACACTAAACACGAACCCTGTGTCTTATCCTCTATTAATCAAACTAATCACCATTGACACCATTATTCTTACACACGCTTCACTATCGTTCATACATACTTTTGATTCCATTATCAGAAGCCTACCACAACACCGTATAACTATATCACTAACACCTGCCATAACGCTTCCCTTTTGACTCTATCATACGCCTGTTGGCAACTCCATAAAACCTAAATACAATTTATTCTTCTTCCCTCATTGTTCTCAATCATTTGGTTTCAATGTAAAGATTTGAATCCACACATCCTCTACCACTTCCTAAACGCACCTTGTGTCTTCACCAATCAGTCCTTCAGTGACTAGACTCATCGCACTCTTTCGACCAAAATACCAGCGCATATCTTCCCTACAACACTCAATGTAAACTTATTTCCCCTATAATTTCTTACAGTTCCCCTTTCTCCCTTACCCTTAATATAATGGTACTATTACCGCTCTCCGTCCAATTCACTTGGACACACCTATCACCTCCCATAAATCGCTTCTTATTTACCACCAACTTCTCAAGATCCAATCAATCACCATTTCATCTCCTATACCTGCAAGATTTACCATTGCTTCGAACTTTTTCACTCTACCGCATTACCTCCCCCTTACTAATAACCTCATCCCCAAAAACCTATTCCTTTCTCACCATCAAAACCCACAGATCATTCACTACGCACCCTCTTCATTACTGTTACATATTGATGCAGATTTCGGAAGCTTCTTTCCACACCTCCCCTCACAGTCATTTCATTCAGTTACAAAAGCACCATCCCATCATTATTCTAAGCAGATTCCTTTATTCTCATTCCTTAACCTTTCCGCTCTTCCTTCCAGAAGAGCTTCATCCCTTGTATATCCTCATTCATTGTAATTCCTTTGCACTACTAAACAATTGCTTCCTCATTTGCCCCCAATTGTTCAGTATAAACTTGTTCACATTCAACCATTTTACTAGCGAGCGCTCTACATACTCATCCTTATTGTTCACTTAACTTCTCACTCTGAATTTTACCTACCTTCTTTCGGTATCACCTTCCTCTCCATCCACTGACATATGTTTCTACTTTACATAGAAAATTAACAAATCCGATAATCCATTCCTAAACCCCCTCACTGATTTAACATTTCAACAACATACTTCAACCTCTCCTTCACCAACACACACAAAATCAATCATAACTTTCACTTCGATACCATCTCTACCTTCACTAACTCTAGTATACTTATGGATATTCTGTGTTTAAAGAAAGTATTACCTACACACATACCTCTCTCTTCACAGAAATCAATCACCTTCTTACCATTCTCATTTTCGTCCCGCCACCCCAAAACCCCGGTTATACCATTCCTTTTTTGATCCACCGTATCCAAAACCATTCAGCATCCGCCCAAACACTATCAATCTGAAGCTCCTACTCACCCCATCCAGAACATCATTCAGATTATCCAAAAAAAAGTCGTACGCTTCAACGCTTTCCCTCAGATCGGCACCAATATGTCACAACCACACATACCTTGGACCTTGTCCAAACTTAAATTTAAACCATTAGGAATTCTAGAGCTACACACACAAGTTACCATAGCTCTGTTCCACGAGTTAGTCAAAATTGCAACTCCTTCTTCTCTCCCTCTCAATCCTTTTCATACCACACGACTCATTGTTTACCGTTTCCTTTCATCTGTTCAGTTACACGGCGAGCAAAATCGAAATTTGCCGCTTTCTAAATACATCCATCACCTCTCTCCTCCACATTATTCCTCGTGACATTCCATGTACCAATACGATTAATGCAATTTCGCGAAAAGATAGAAGGCCGTTTACGACGATCACGACCTTCTTCGAGCGCCTGCATTAGCATCCTGGCAAGAGAATTGATGGTAGTAGGCAGCCAACCCCCCCAACTACCACCGTCCCTTAGTCGCCTTCTACGGACACGCAGGACATACGATGTGGACAATTATTTCTCCCCCACACACAGGAATAAATATATATAGGTATAAATATAGGGATATATATTATATATATATATATAGCTATATATATTATATAATATATATATATACTATATATAATATAGATACTACTATTATATATATATATCAGATATAATAATGCACCTTTGTTCTTTACCAATCAGTCCTTCAGTCGACGTACCCACTCTTGTCGACCAAAATACCAGCATAATCTTCCCTACAATACTCAATAAACTATTGGGCCTTATTTTAATTTCTACAGGTCCCCTATAATTATAATTCTCCCTGTTACTCTTCCAGCTTATATAAGATTCACTATTTACTGCTCTCCTCCAATCCATGGAAACTGATACTCTCCGATAAACTCTTTGGTACACAATTTCCAAATCCAATCAATCATCATCTCGCCTGCCGTATCTGTGATCATTTCCACACGTGAATTTACTCTCTTACCCAGATTTACCAATTTTTCAACTTTCCGCACTCTACCCATTACCTCCTCCTTGCTAATAACCTCATCCCCCAAATACCTAACCTATTCCATTCTTGCACCATCATAACCCACACACATTCACTATCACCGTCATTGTGCCAAGTATTATGCAGATTTTCGAAGCGTTCTTTCCACACTTCCCCTCCACATCCATATATATATAGTAACTAGATATATATAATGGCACTATGATAGATTGACGTCAACTATATATATTATAACTATATATATATACTACTATAATTAATATATATATACTCCTATTTCGGAGGGGTTACATATATATATATGTAACAACTCCCAGGAAGGGCTTTCGCCCGTTCCAGTTGGGGACCTAGCAAGTCATCTTTCTGGCCCGAAACCGTGCATAACCACGTAGATCACGTCTAGAAAACATTTCTCGGGTGAACAATGTTTCCGACGCCAGTCTCACCGTTTAACACTCTCAGGTGGGCTGTTTCGCCCTCTAGTTAGAACTAGTCATTTGCTTCATTAGGCTCTCAAAACTCGTTTCTCCCGAAAAGCTCTCCAGAGGATCTTGCTTCTAGGCGGATAAGATTCTAACGCGGTCATAAAGAGTTAATAAAAGCAAAAGGAAAAAAGACCAGGTTGCTAGCCCTGTCACCCTATAACCATACAAAGGAAATATCTTCCTAAACCCACTTCCGGTTTGAATATCATTCGATCTTATACTAGTATAGATATATATATAATAATATAATATATATATATGTATTAATATATAATAATATATAATATATAGTATATATATATTTTTATACTATATATATTTATATATATATTATTATATAGTAATATTTATACATTTCAGCATGAGCAACAGGTTAAGATTTTAAAAACATCACTAGGCCTACCTTAACAGGAGTTTTGTCCCAATCTTCTGGAGGATCTTGTGAGAGAAGGTGTTGCTTCAATTTTCCATCAAGGAAGTTTTGAACGAAGCTAGAGAGGTTATCTTCAGTAATATCATAGCTTTCAGGCTTGTATTTTGCCATGTCTTCTTCTAGTTTAATAATTCGAAGAGCTGGCACCTACAATCAAAATGGAAGAAAGAAACAATGAAATAATAAACATTAAGGATGTCATGCACATTACATAGATACAATACACAAAATTTAACTACTACCTCTTCTTTCTGCATGCCAAAGAATTCCATGATTCTAGCATGATCTTCCTCATCAGTGTTAATTGTCACAAAGAGAAGTTTACCTTTGTATTTCTTTCCAACTGTTTTGGCAGTTTCTAAATGCTTATCATAATGACCAGCTTCTTTGGATAAAAATATTAACAAGTGGGATTTAATTTCCCCACCAAATATTTTTGAGGCAGTTTCATGATTAAAGTCAACAACAAGAGGAAGTGAATTGGCTGTGACAAACTTGAGAATTTCTTCTTCCTTATATTCACCATCAAATATGTTTTTGCCCTCGTCAAAGTCTTTGAAAAGAATTATTGAGTCACCACTGACTTCATACTCCTTAAATACAGATTCATCAGAAGTAATTCCAAATGGGAAGTCATCAATGCTTCCAGCAGCACTTAAGAACTCCTTTGCTCCTACAGAGTCTTTGTCCTTAAAGAAACCAATAATTACCACATTTTTGGATGAAATCAATGCCTTTGCATCTTCTACATCTGATATTTCCTTAGCAGGAGGGCCTGTCTTTTTCAAAAGCCAATTTACTATTTCTTCTGACTGTCTTCCACCACCATAATCTACTGGTTTACCATTTTTAAAGAACTTCAGAGTTGGGTATCCCCTTACACCATGTTCTTCTGCCAAAGATGTTTCTTCAGTGGCATCAACCTTTCCCAATTTAATTAGAGACTCTTGCTCTGTCAACTGAGCTGCAGCTTTAACATACTCAGGAGCTAAAGCTTTGCAGTGACCGCACCAAGGAGCATCTGAAAAAGAAGAAGAAGAAAAAAAAAAGGTTAGCTTAAGGCTTTAGCATACTCAAAATTATTATTATTATTATTATTATATATAAATATATATATATCATATATATATAAAATATAATTATATATATATATATATATATATATATATATATATATATATATATATATATATATATATATATATATATATATATATATACTATCACCCACTGCTCTCCTCCTATGAGAAGCAGGCGAGCTTGAGATACTTCACCACCATTATAGGTCAGACCCAGAGATGTATTAGTTTGAGTGTTGTGAAGTTGGATCTGATATTCAGAAAGGCGAAGCAATTTAATTTGTATTATCAATGGCTTGGGAGGGAGATCTTTGACAGTGGGGAGGAGTCATTAAGGTAACCTATTTAGATTTGTATTCCTCAAGGGAGGGATGGTGCCAGGGTTGGCCAAAAACCTTGTTCGCTTTTTTTTTTTTTCAAAAGCCCAAGTCCAGGGTTGGCATAAGTAGGCCTGACCAGAAAAAACTGTTTTCAAATCGTGTTTTTTTTTGTTTTTTTCAGTTTTTTTTGTTTTTTCATTAAATGTATTTTTAAAAATATAAAGAGGCTAATATGATATTTCACTTGAATATTTTCATTTTTCAAATATAAGGATACTTGAAATTAAAGAAATATTCCATTATGTTTTATAAAATAGCAGAACTACCTTTCTCTTATAATTTATCAATTGTTTTCCTTACAATTTACAGTAGGTTGTAGCCTGCAGACTGCTGTTTGTAGGCTTCTACGTTCTAATTTAACTATGTATTTTACATTTGTATCATATAATCATTTATAATTTACTTTTAAATATTAATGTATATATTATATTTATATAGAATGAGTCTGAATGACAAAACTCAAAAGTGACTTGCAAATGAAATAATAAAAATATTGAAATTAAAATTATACCAAGATTGTAAATGAAGGAGGAGTGAATGACTAAATTAAATATTTGGTTTTGGAATATCAACTTTTGATTCACTAATCACTAGTCCCCACTCCCCAGACCCCAGTAACTACTGAGTACTGACGACTTACTGTGCTCATGACTACTGTCAAGCTCATTATCACTGGACTCATCAGCGTGATCAGACGCATTTAATTTTGATATGACTGATAAGTCTGATATCTCAGTCGTATGAAGTATCATGTGAGAATGACAGTTGTGAAGGAGCAGGGGCAGTAACAGGACTCTTAAACTTAGCTGCCTTAGCATAATCATATCTCTCAGTTCGCAAATTTTCAGAATTTCCTAGTTCTAGATTATGAGCAATAAATACTAGTTTTGCAACGTCTACACAACAAAAGTTATATATTTCATGCCAGGGCCTTTGCCAGCTTTTACTTCCTTAAAAAGTACAGTCACACAACTTTTTGCATGTGGCATTTCTAAATTCTGCATTAAATAATTGTGATAAAAATGTTTTACTGAAAGCTGAAACAGAGTTAAAGAAAACATTAATGAAGCCATAAACAAAATATTATGAATCATCAAAATTCAGAATATAAAATAAAAATATGAAAAAACCCATACAAATTTTGAACACAAACTCAGGGCTTCCCACCTTGTAGGAAATGGGAACCAAAAAATGTCCAAATTAGAAGAGCATATTGCTAAAATTATAATTGTTCAAACATGTTAAAATGCCGACAACTTAATTGAAAAAAACGAAAAAAAAAATTTTTCCTTGTTTTTTTCAGGCTGTTTTTTTTTTCATGAAAAAACCATTATATATATATATATATAGTATATTATAATATATATATATATATATATATATATATATATATATATATATATATAATATATATATATATATATATTATATATATATATATAATATATGCTTAAGTTTTAGGCCTAACAGCACCAAACAAATCCATATAGGTTAGTCCCAGTTTAGGTTACAAAACTATACATAAATTTACTATTTGTATTCTTAACAAAACTTATCATAACCTCAACTAGCAGGGTCCTAAAATGAGGCCTAACCTACATGGATCATCAATGCTGTAGGCTTAAACCTAACCTAGATAAATCTGGTAAAAGTTACTTAACACCCACACAGAAAGGGAGCTCGGATCAAAAAAAATTTTCACAGGTAGCCTCTATGATACAAATAGTTTTAGGGGTGGAATAAATATAAAATTTCCGGACCTTTCCTGACCTAATTTCGCCCCTAGAACATTTTTCCCGACCTTTCCTGTCAATAAGAAAGGCAAAAGAGGCAGAAATTAATTTAGCAAGGAATAGTAATAAGAACCTGAAGAAGCTTTTTTAGCTTTTATAAATTTAAAAGTAAGAATAGGACAAATTCAGTCCAATATTAAATTGATTGAAAAATTTAGTGAATCAGATAAGAGTCGGGTCAACATTTTCAATGGCTTATTTTGCTTCAGTGTTTACTGAGGAAAGATTAGATAATAGTTTGGAGACTAATAGTTCTTGTATGCATGTAACAAATACTTACAGAATTTGAATTTGATGTAAAAGATATAAAACATTTATTAGATCATATTGATCCCAGTAGAGCTGCAGGCCCTGATGGTATATATGGTAGAATTCTGAAAGAGGGTAGTACCAGCATTGCAAGGGCATTGTATTTGATTGTTTAACGATCTATCAACATTTGGTGAGTACCAGATGACTGGAAACAGCATATGTTGTGCCTATTATTAAGAAAGGTAGTAAGGAGATTTGGGAAATTATAGGCCAATTGGCTTAAAACATCTCTGGTTGTAAAGGTTCTGGAAAAGTTAATGAAAGGTCATATAGAGAAATATTTAGAAGATAAAGCATTGTATGACTCCCAGCATATTTCAGAAAGTGTAGGTCATGTCAGACAAACCTTTTAGAATTTATGGAATACATTGACCGAGGAGATCCAGTTGATATTGTATATTTAGACTTCAGCAAAGCCTTTTGATAAGGTTCCCCACATAAGGCTGATGAAGTTATTGCAATGTGGTATAGGTGGAGTGGTACATGGTTGTATTAAAGAGTGGTTGCAAAATAGAAAACAGTGTGTAACAACTAAATGGCAATAAATAATCATGGGAAATAGTGAAGAGTGGTGTCCCACAGGGTTCAGTGCTGGGGCCACTATTGTTCCTCATATATATAAACTATTTAGACCAGGGACTTAAATGCAAGGTTTCTAAGTTTGCA
Source organism: Trachelipus rathkii (assembly GCA_015478945.1). Lineage (NCBI taxonomy): Eukaryota > Metazoa > Arthropoda > Malacostraca > Isopoda > Trachelipodidae > Trachelipus > Trachelipus rathkii. Next base: position 44,380 of record JABUQX010048941.1, on the reverse strand, counting down.
GATGATACCAAAGTGGTCACCACAGTTAGGAATAGTGAAGGATGTATAAAGATTCAAAAATGATCTTGATAAACTTCTTGGGTGGGCAAATAAATTTTAATAGTAAAAAGTGTAAGGTTCTTCACCTAGGTTACTCAAAAGTTTTAACTACAATATGAATGGGGATTGGCATAATATTTAGTATGAGACATTGTAAATCTGTGAACAGGAATGAACCAAGGTTCAGTTTGACATCCAACCACTGGTCATTAAAGTTGTTTTTTTGTTTGAATTCATTTTATAAATAAATAAATACCTTCAACTGCCCAAAAATCCAAAATCACTTCGTCAAACCTCAAAAAGTATAATTCCCTAAAAAGAAAAAAATATAAACAGATTAAGTCATTAGTCATACAATCTAAAACACATCCAAATACCAATCACCTTCAATCAGAAGGATGAACTTGGAGCAACCTCTACGAACAGAATAGGAAGAATAGCAGTTAATAGTGAACTAAAAATAGAAAGAAACAGGATAGAAGTAGATTTATGGAATGTCATTCCTCGCCCATCCTTTTCATTCACTTATCAAATACATCTCTAATTCCACAATACAGTAAGGAAAAAAAAAAAAATCAAAAATATGTAACTTGGTCCATGGATCATTCTTCATATGTTTTTGAAATTTTAAAATTCCCTGACTTTTTTTGGAATTTCCCCGACTCAGCATATCTTAAAACGTTTCCTGACTTTTCCTGACCAATTTTTTTTCCCTGACTTTCCAGAAAGTGTGAAACCCTGAATAAGTAAAAATTAAGAAGGAAAGGCATGCCATCTTTGATATAAGAAGCATGAATTCAGTAATGGGTGTGTTGAAATTTTGGAATGGGTCTGCCACAGAGAGATTGATTGAAGTGTGACTCGTTGACATAACATAATTAGAAAGCATTGGAATAGGTATATGGATGGCGATTGGGTATCATAATATTTAGACGAACGCCAAATGGCAGGTTTTTAGTTATACGTAGTTATATAATGATATTCAGACTGCATGTGTGGACCATAAACTTTGTTTATTAATGCATGTGGAATTGGTTTGGATATATATATATATAATATATATACTATATTATAAATTATATATATATATATAATATATACTTATATATATATATACCTAATATTATATATAATATATATATATTATATATATATATAAATATTTTGAATAAGCTAAAATTTCCTTAATTCAGTTACAACAAATTGACATGCCCTAGGGTGCTTTGTGGATATGCATGAGCATGCTTGGTTAGGGGTTGACTGGGACAGTCTCGGACAGGCCCATGTGGCTTCCTTACTGTCTCTAAATTATTAATGTCTTAAATTTCACCCCAGAACATAGGTTAAAAAAAAAAACAAAAAATTCATTTCGACCCCAGAACATCTATTTATGTACATAGATGCTACCTGTGAGAAATTTTTTTTGATTTTCAACCTCACATTCTGTGTGGGTGTGAAGTATCTCTAAAGAAATAAAAAGTCTAGTGATTCAAGGTATATAGTTTGCAAAAACTTATATTATATTATATATAATATATATATATATATTATATTATATATATATATATATATATATATATAATAATATATATAGTATATATATATAGGTAAAATTTTACTTTCGGCAGTACTAATTTTTTTTTAGAGTTCATTTTCAATATTTGTTGGGTTCGATTAAATCAAAAATCGATACTTCGTTATATTGATACATGGAATCAATATTGTGTAATATCGATACACAATATATATATATATATATATATATAATATATTATATTATATATATATAATATATGTATATATAATATATATATATATATATATATTATATATATATATAATAATATAATATATATATATATATATATAATATATATATATATAGTAAATCTGTCTACCTAACAAAACTATCATAACCAAACTTAAAAGCGCCCCAAAGTAGCCCTAACCTTATTGATTCACTGTGCTGTAACCAGGCCTTAACCATTTATTGATCCACTGATCCGTAAAAATTTAGCCCTAACCTTTATTGACTCACTGTGCCGTAAAAGTAGCCCTAACCTTTACTGATCCACTTTGCTATAAAACTAACCCTAACTTTTACTGATCGACAGTTTATGTCACATTAAATAAGTATAATAATATACTATAATATATATAAATATATATAATATATATATATATATATATATTATATATATATATATATATATATATATATATATTAGGGAATGTGCCGAATATTCGGCAAGTATTCGGTATTCAGCCAAATACTCAAATATTCGGTATTCGGCTTTTTGCCAAACTATTCGGGCAGAATATTTAGCTTTATTAAACAATAAATTACGTCAACATAAGGAAAGTTATTTTCAATTTAAAATTGGAAATTTTTAGAAACTTATTTTCCAAAAAAATAAAATATAGCCAAATTTTGAAACCCCATTATGGCGAAAATCTTTGTCAATTGTCAGATCCTATAAGGGCCTTGACATTTTTCAATATTCTAAAAATAGAATCATTTAGTGATACTGGATAATGGACCAAACATGGAGCTGTATAAGGGAGTGTGGCGTGCTATCAATTTCATGTTTTATCACATGTTGCAACTATGCATTCACGATTCAATATTATTCAGAAGTCTGTTTAAAGATATTTTATTTACTTTGCAGAAGCATATCCTCTCATTTTCACCATTCAGCAAACGGCAGCTGCAAAGCTTTAAACTTTACAGATGCAGCTGAAATGTCAAACAGCATAAATTATTTACAAGACGTTTCTACACGTTGGAACAGAACTTATGAATTGCTTAAAAGATTGTTTGAAACAAAAGTTCCCATGCCATATAACGCTGCTGAATGCAATCAGAAATGTTGACTGATTTTTCAGTGGCAAAAATTATTCCATTTACTTGAGCTTATTTGACAACATCACGAAAACAAAGCATTAAACGTGAATAACAGTCGCCCAAGTGATCCCTTCCAATTTAGCAATAAATCTATTTTTTAAATAAGGCAATTAAAAGGCAAAAGCTTCAGTGGAATAATTACACTCGTTGAAGAGCTTAAGAACATCAGTAGAAAAAAAAGACTTCTTAAGTTTCTATGTGATAAAAATCTTTGTGTGTAGCCACTTTCTTAGATCTGCGATTCAAGCTAAATTTTCAACATGAATCAGATTGAATCAGTAAAAAATATGGTCGTTGATGCATAAAAGAAATGCATAAAATTTTAGCTCCTGACTCTTCTGCTGTCGATGATCACGTAGTGGGGAAATGAAGCTGAAGGTTCCATTTCACTCTTTAATGGATTGTTTTTTAAGGAAATTGTGGCATCAAAATTGTTATACAGAAAAGAAAGTGAGATGAAAAAAGGAAAGCCATTCTTCTGACAATTGATATTGTACATAAAAGTTAAAAGGCTAGCATTACAGAATATACAGTCAAGAATAAATATATAAGTTTGCCTACATTGACCAGTGAAGACAATGAATTTCCCTTCAATGGTGAAAGAACATGGAAAATACGTTTCAATGAATTATGAAAAAAACATAGCAATAAAATACCTTCGCTCACCATACAATCAAGATTCGAAAGTGAAAGAAATATTATAGTAACGAAATTGAATATTTATTGAGCACAAAGCGCTATGTAACACAAAAAATGTTTCAACTGCTAATGTTCTGTCATTTTAACCATAGAGCTTATTCAAATGAAGATTAGTTTAATATCTTTAACTATGAAACTTTTCAATTTCATTGTAATTATTATTTTAATATGTGAATGGTATTGCTATAAGTAAGAATAAGATTATACCTTTGTGTTATTATTTACTTTGTATTAACATGAAAACATGAATTTCTGGAGGTGTTCCGCAATGACTTTATTGATGGTGGGATTCAGAGAATGTAATAGGCTTTTGATTCCATGCGCTAGTTTGTGAGGATATGTGTGTGGAACGACAGAATTGTAAATTTATGATTTTAACCTTTTCAAGAGTGGCTCTATCACAATTATTTGGAAGATATTAGTATAGTGAGAGTATGAGTAGGAAGTGAGGGTAGTAGGTGGGAAGTTAGGTATAAATAGTGAGTATTGAAGGCTATAATAGATGAAATAGGTAGTGTGAAGATAAGGTATATTATATATTGTAGTTAGTATATATATAGTGATGTTGTATTAGTTATATGATATAGTAGATTGATAGAGTAGGTGATATAAATGAAGTATAAAGGTAGAGATAGTATAATATGGAGTTATATGGAATCGGAAATAGGAAGAAAACAAGTAGGGGAACAAACAATGCTACGATAAATTAACTGTGAGGTACATGTCTGTTACAATATAATATGTTAATATGAAATAGGACTATTAATACACTGAAGATGTGAGATAAAGAGAAGCAAAAGATATTGATTGGATGTAGATCAGAATATGAAGATTGGTAATTGGAAAGGGAGATGGTGTAAGTATGAGTTAATGTAACATACCTACGATAGGTAGTAACTTTCCTTCATAGAACGATCTACTAGTGCATAGCGTCATGGAATATCCTCATTAAGCCTCCAACAATAGTCGGCCATCATATTGAAATCCCACTTGTCTGGTAACGTCCTTCCATGAACTTAGATCTTGATGGAAGCGTTCACCCTGCCTCATCACTAACATCGCCTAGGGTTTATCCGGAAAATTTCTTAGGTGAGAATGTAAGTAGGTGCAACTTTATACTCATTCTACATCATTGAGAATGAAAACTGTCCTAGAAGTTCCTGTACAATGTTAGCGATGTTCTCGGGCTTTACCTGTATCCCCCAGAAAAATCATGTATATACAATCTGTAAAAGCATTCCACGTCTTGCCTCTAACACAGGTCATTGTTGTAGCAAAAGGCAGCAGCTACGGAGGAAGTGTCCGATATTTGTGGGCCATCAAATATCCCAGCTTTTTTCTTACTTGCGTCACTCAGCCAGAAATGTGAGCATATTATAGCGGAGAAGCATTCACATCCATGTCCAGCGGCCTACAAAATTAGTTCACACCAAGTTTTTATGGTAGTGGAGGATGAATTGATTTCTCTCTGTACAAGTGGTGAGCCAATTACGATGTGCCTGTCACCTGGCGTCAAGGTTTCCTCAGTGGCCATTCTCTTTTGGTCCAGTTGATCCTTTGCCGCCCGGCTGATCCCAGTAGCACAGGAAGCAGGGATATACTTGGTGAAACCTGCTTGCTGACCGAGCAAAAATGTTTACCATTTGAGGTCGACGCCATAATTACCATCATGTACCTGATATTGTAGCCTCTCAAACTGTCTTGATTATTTTTGCATACATCCATCTCTCATCCGGTAGCGAGTACCTACTAGAACGAGCATACTGCTTGCCGTATGATGTTAAACAACACCACACTTTAAATGCTTCTTGGAAGTGTCAATAAACAGTCGCCACTCGCCTGAGCATCAGTATGCTGGGAAGCACAAGCGAGTAGTAGCCTGCCAAAAAAACTTCACTGCCAATCACAAGGTTACCATACTTGACTGGAAAGCCTCGCAGCTCTGGTCCTCTGTTCCGATAAATGTTACTCTTGTGACCATGGTCCAGAGTCATTTTTCATGCAACCTCAAAGCCAGCAGCTCAGGACAACTTCAGCAAATACAACTCTCATACAAGATCGTTTAGTTCACCCTGGGTGAACAATTGACGGACCATCCGACTGTATTTCAGATGGCAATGATAGACATCATCTCAGAGTCATTGGGCCGATCCATACATTCGTAAGACTTTACAAGTACACATGGCTTCCCGAGATATCGACCGCAGTAAACTTGCTGCTACATGTGATATATGCGGAAGGAACGTCTATACAGCCCCGATAGTGCGCACATGAAATTTGTCACATTATTAAGGAATATGCAAAAATAGGGATCACATGATTGCACAACGGGATGTGATACGAGCAAATCGAGAATCTATATGAATCAGCACTACCAACACTAAATATCTAGCCTACAAAAGTTCATCCAAGAAAATTTCACCTTTTTTGTTATATGAGGTAAGTTTTCTTTATTTTCCCGTAATAAGGGATGACCGAACTTTGAAATAACGATTCGGCCGAATAGCGAAGTGATTATTTCGGACCAGAATATATCTGGTGATCGGACCGTAGATACTTTTAGCCGAATAATTCGGCGTATCCGGCCTTTTCACTATATCTGGCACATCCACTAATATATATATATATAATATATCATGCAAAAGTTAAACCAGGTCTTACAACTGTTTTTAGGAAATAACGATCAACGTACATTGAAACCTTTGCTACTGTTGCATTTTGTAACAAAATAGTACATAATGCAACTTGTCTGATAACCTACTATTGGCAAACCAATAGTTTTAGAGTGAAGCTGTATACCTCTTACTACAACTATGGCCATTACAGTAAAATTTAAAATTTTCATCATCTTCTTACTCAATATAACATTCTTTTAAACATCTCACAATTCTATTCTTGCAAAATTAAATTGAATGTTTATAAAAAAACTGGGCATAACAAATCTCAATCGTTTGGCAGCATATCAAACATATCACTTACATTCATTCTTAAATGTTATAATCACACATCCACTAAACACATCCAACGAATATAAACTTTGTAAGCATACTGATCTGAATTTTTTTATTTTATCATATCTATTACAAATAATCGATTAACAACTAATCAATTTATTTTTAAAATATCATATTGTTATTACATCCCATAAACTATCGAGTGGACTTAAGTTTTTTTCCTAGCTGCGAAAAGTAAAATAAAGCCAGATAAATATATATATAATATTATATATATAATATATAATATAATATTATAATATATATATACTATATATATATAATATATTTGGGCTATTATAATTTTTTTAACTTTATATTTTTAAATACATTGTCAAATTATTTAATTTTTTTTTTATTTATTTAAGAACATTTATTAGTCTATACAATTGAATCATTAATAATTGTAAAAAATTATCTATTTTTGAAAAAATATTAATGAAATCAATATATCAATAATCAGAATATATTGTTATTGTTACCCCGTTATAAAAATGAGAAAATTACAGTAAAAAAATTTTTACCTTTATTTTTTAAATTTTTCTTGAAAATATAAACATAAAACATATGAAAATTATATATATATATATATATATATATATATATATATATATATATATATATATATATATATATATACTATATACTATATATATATATAAAACTATACCATTTTTTTTACATTAAATGTTTATAGTTTTAATACAGTCTTCATCTACTTTGGACTGGTAAATTCTCAATAATTACCAAATAAATATTTGGTTTAGACTATTTATGTACTTAAATGTTTTTAGACTCGATACAGTATTTATGATGATAAAACGGAATGGAGCTATAATTGCCATTCTTTTTCTCATACTAGTGGACAAAGCCCTCCTCAATAAGAGGGTGAGGTCCAAGTATGAAAATTTTTATACATATTCAAGTTTACAAATTACTCAACATCATGCACTTAAAATAATTAAATAAAGAAAAAAAATAAATAAATTTCTGTATGCTGCACTTAAGTGTAAGCCGAGTAGAGATGTGCTTGGGAATATTTCGAACATCCTACATACAGATTGCTAATAAAGTTCAAATTGATTAGATATGCAGCTTTGGGATGTCCTGAACGTGAATTTTCTTATAAAAAAAAACTGGATTCTGGCAAGCGAAAATATAAAGTATCTAATAACCATCTTAACATTAACGAATAAGTCTTTCATATAGGCCTATTGTACTTACAAAATTCAACTAAAATAAATTCATTTTCTTCTATTGCCTGTTTGAAGTTATCTTTCGTAAGGACTAAAACTCCTTCATCTGTTTTAATTTCATCTGCTGATATAAGAACAGAACTTAAAGTTAACACTAATAAACAATTTACAATCATTATGAATAATAGGACACAGACTCTTTCTTCTCAACGTTGACGTAACTAACACTTAGGAAAGAGTGAACGACCAAATGTAGGAAACCCGACTCTTTATGAAAACAGTTACAGATACATACACGTCAGTAAAATCATTGTATAATACGGTAATTTTTACTGTATGTTTGTCAACCAAAAAAAATTTTCTTCGTAAAACAGTTTTAATACCTTTGATAATTTTCTAAGTTCTGTAATTTGAATAATAAAATAAATAAAATTGAAATACAGAATTTAGAAAAAGAATAAATTAAAGTCAAGAGCTACTTGATATTGAAATCATTAGAGGGTTGCAATCTATAAATTATTTTTAAGTTACTAACAATTAGGTAGTAGAATGTTCTATAGTATAAGTTTAAAAATATATTTATATTTATGCAATATATATATATATATATATATATATATATATATATATATATTATAAATATATAAATATATATATATATATATATATTATATATATATATATATATATATATATATATATAATATATATATATATATATATATATATATATTTTATATATATACATATATATATATATGTATATTATATATATATACTATATAATAATATATATTATATATATAATATAGTATAATATATAGTATATATAATATATATTATAATTAGTATATATATTATATAATATATAACTTATTATATATATATATATATAATATATATTATAGTATATAATATATATAATAGAATATAATATATAATATATATATATATACTATAATTTACTAGTATAATTATATATATATATTATATATAATATTATTATATATTATGATTTCTAATCAAAATCAATTACGTTGTGTACGATATTTACAACCGTATACTCAAACGTGGCTGGTCGTGGTGTTCTGTTATTGGCTAATAATATTAATGTAGGCGATTCGTTGGAGTAATAGTTTTACCATTTTATATAAAAATTTGCTAAGAAAAATATCTTCATAGATGTAATATACACAAGTATATATTAAAATATACTTAAAGAATTCATTTTAAATTCCTGTTAAAAGTAACAAGTAGCTATGCTGACCTAATGGCAGCAATGTCATTGTCAGCTGTTATAGAGGTCAAATATTTGCCGAAAAATAATAGAGGCGGGAAACTTTAAAAGGAAAAGAAAATTGCATTATTTATAGGTATAAAAATTATTTTAAAGATACACCTAAGAATACGGAAACATTATAAGAGCTCTATGCTTAATTATTTTGATTAAAGATGCCAGATTTTAGTATTAAAATCACTTGCACTTTATGGCACTGATTCTGCATGTGCGAGCGACGAGTATAAACTCCAAGCTAATATATATAATATTATAATATATATTATATTAGTATATTATATATATAAATATATATATATAGTATCAGTATAGTATTAAGTATATTATATATATTATATATATATATATAATAATATATAATATTATATATTATTATATATATATATATATATATATATAAATTATAATATATATTTTATATTAAGGCTAATTTACTGTACAAGTTTTATTATATATTTAGCTAATTTACGATGTAGAATTAATATATAAAATTATATATATATATATATATATAGTATATATATATAATATATATATATATATATTATTAAATATATATTATGTATATTATATATATTTTACTATTATATATAGTATTTATATATATATAATATATATTATATTAGATATATTATATATATTATATATATATTATCTCATATATATATATATTATATTATATTTAATATATTATATATTTATAGTATATATGGGGTAGTAATATTATACACAATACGGGGTGTTGGTTCTTGTGCGAAGGGTGCTGTCTTTCTATATAGTATTACTATATTATATAATATATATATATATAATATAAATATAAGATATAAGTATATATGTATATAGTTTATATATATAATAAGTATATATATAATATTATATATTATATAAGATAATCTATATATATATAATAATATAAGTATATACTGTAATATATATATTATATACAGAGGTGGGCACGAATCCGGTTACATCCGGTTAATCCGATTAGCTAACCGGAACTAGTTTTTCGAGTAGACGGACTAAACGGGAACTCGTTACTTTTTCTTATCATGTTGTAAGCGCTGCCGAATAAGTTCCGTTATTTTTTTCTCCGTTACTTTTTAGTCCGTTACATTTTGTTCGACTTACTTTGAATGGTTGTTAGCCAATTGACCACCACGATCAAGCTAAAAAATCCTTTTATTAATTATATATAATATAATATAATATATATATATATATAGTAGGTAGTTATATAGTATTATATATATATATATATATATATAGAATATATATATTTATATATTTATATATATATAATTATATATTAATTATATTAGATATAATAAAGATGAATAAAGGGAATTGCATCATAGAAGATAATTGAAATAGGATGGTGCTTCGTAACTGATGAGATGATATGGTACTAGAGTGTGGTGGTAACACTTCGAAAATCTGAAATAAACATTTTCAGTAATGAAGATGGTGATAGTGCAATTTGTGTGTGGTTGATGGTGAAGGGATATAGGTATTTTGAGACCATGTGGTGTCATTAGTTAAATCGAGGAATGGTAATGTTGGTACGAGCACGAGGAAGGTTGTGTATTAATGGTAATTTGCAAAGTATAGATGAAATTCCGGTGTAATGGATCAAGAACGGAGCGAGATGGTGATTATTGATTGGGATTTGGAAGTTGTGTAAACAAATGTTATGGAGAGCATTAGTTCGAGGGATTGGTAGGAGAGCAGTCTAATTAGTTTTACCCCTATATAAGGAATATGAGATAAGAGTAACTGTTAAGAATATATAGCGGAAAATTAGGTTTATTAAGTGTAGTTAGGGAAGATTATAATACTTAATATTTTGATCGAAAGAATGCGTCGAGTGATCTGAAGGACTGATTCTGAAGAAACAAGGTGCTTGTAGAAGTGGTAGAGGAGGTGTGGATCAAATTTTTACATTGAAAAAAAAAATGATTGAGATTAAATGGGGAGCGAGAAGAATTAAGTTGTTTTAGGTTTTTTGTTTTGAAAACAGGCGTAATGAAATGCTTATAGGAATCTATGGCAGGTGAGTAAGTGGTGCGGTGGTTCAACGGGCCCGTGGTAATTTTTAATTAGCGTGGGAATATAGTGGTCTCCGCCCCCTCACGCCCCCTCGCGCCACCTTCCGCCCCCCTCCCCGACGAAAAAAAGCGAAGCTTTTTTTCGAAATAGTAAAAATAAATAATAAATATGGATTATAATAAATATAAATAAATAAATGGATAATAAGATAAATAAATAAATAAATTAAATATAAATAAAAAAAAGTATATATATATTTATATGTGTTTACACTTACACTTACACCTACACCTCCCTACACCTACACAAGCATACATAGATTCGATCCTATATATATATATATATAGTCTATATATATTTATATATATATATATATATTATATATATATAGTATATATATATATATACAATATATTAAATTATATATATATATATATTATATTAATATAATATATATAATTATAATTAGTAGAAAGAGAGAGGAGAGAGAGAGAGGAAACGAGAAAGAGAGAGACGAAGTGATGGATGATGAGGAGAAAGAATTAGAGAGAGAGAAAGAGATGGTAAAATGTCTCATTCCGTTCGTTTTTCGCGGGATCGCTTACCATAAGTCTCTCAGTCAGGTCTTCCACCGAAGCCTATTTCGGGGTGTTACTAAAAGCTCCACAGGGAAAATCTATTGGTCGAAAATTGTTGTAGGTA
>JABUQX010048941.1:15000-27500 GCA_015478945.1 Trachelipus rathkii | reverse complement strand
AAAAAAAACACATTCGAAGGTCAAGATATTTTGGTCAGAAGTGCCTGGGTATTAATTGAGATTCGAAGGTACATCGGTATTTGTGATCGCGTGAACGGGATTAATACTAATAAAATTGGACTCACTCACGCTGATCTGTGTAGGGTTCACTGAGAAGAGATCCAATTCACTCTTACAACAGTCTGGGCTGGAGGGATGGAGGAAATGCATCTTATCGACTCTAACGCTAAACCTTTAATGAAAATATTCTTTAGGTACACATCTATATATATTAAGTACAAGTTGCCACATATTATTATTCAAAAATATCCTTTATTTTACGTTTGCATATTTTTTTTTTTTTTTTTTTTTTTTTTTTTTTTTTTTACGTTTTTTTTTTTCTTTTTTTGTTTTTTTTTTTTTTTTTTCCTTTTCTTTTTTTTATTATTATTATTAAGACGTTTTATACAACGTCTTTTCACCTTTCTAACACCTTGGCCAGTCATCTTACGTCGTAGTTTTCGTTTAACATCATCTAACATTTCATCTGAAACATCGGCTAGGCGACGTTTTACAGCACTACGAGGGTCGACACCCCCCATAATATCCTGGATTGTGTTTATTCCCGTTCTGGCTGCTTTTTTAGCGAGGTATTTACCTCCTGATTTAAACAGGGGAATAGCTCTACGAAATAACGAAGCAAAAAATCCTACCCTAAACCATTCCCCTCTGGCATTCTTTGAACCCCTGAAGGACTCTTTCTCTTTCATCTTTATTCATTATTTACCGGAAGCCTTACGTTTCTTACTGTGTATTACACACTGCTGACATTGTGACATGGATTACTGTTGCCTCTCGACGTCTCTTATATAAATCGCGAACTGAACTCCAGTTGGGTCTTACTCATAGGTAATAGTGGACATTAGGAAAGCTTATAACTTTACGACCTTTAGGAAAATGTACTACTCTTAACAAAGAGGCTTTAGTATTCCCTACATACTGATGGTCTACAATATCTGTATAAACATAGGCCATACCTGGATCTTGAAACATCTTAGTAGGCAAGCATACAAAATGTAATGAATTCTTGGTGTCATTTTTTGAGACATACTCTTCCATCGTTGGTATATAACGCATTAGATCCTTTAGAGATGGTTTGATATTATTTCCCGATATTTTGTATACATGTGAGTAACAACAATTACGAAACCAACCTGAGGCGCGGAAAATAAATAAACTTATATCTTTCAGGTTCACATGCTCATGAGATTTTAATGTGATTAACACGTTATTTCTTCCTGGCGTTTACACGGATTTATTAACAAGACACTAAATCTGTACATAATTTGACTTTTCTTCAACATTTTTGTTAAGGTCTATGAACACATCCGTTAACCGGAATTGTATAGTGACCGTGCTCTAATAAATAATTTTCAACGAAATATTCATTGTTGCCTCGTTTGATGGTTGCTATATTAGGTTTACTTTTTAATACATTTTTAACATTATCAACATTTCTAAGTATCGTAAACGCCAAATATGAAAGAGGCATATTCTCTATATCGCCGTCGAGAATTTATTTCAACTTATCGCAGCTTCCATATATTCTCGATCAAAAGTTATAGGGTTCAATAATTGGGTTGTATAGTCGATATTTTATTTTCAGGATATAGATCCATAGAAGCCGATGAAGGCAGCGTTTAAATTAGAAATGATCTTCACTCCCGTGTTCACAAAGTAAACTGATCAATGCTTCTTAATTTCCTAGCATTTATATAACTATTAAACTTCGCGGGGTAACCCTACCCATTGACAAGATACTGTTTATTTTTTACCCTTTTTCTTTAGATCCTAATATTTTTTCTATTTTATACTCTCGTTGACTCCGAGAGGGACAGGGCAGTTATGATGTATTTCTTGTTTATAGAACCCTCCTTTTATTTGTTCGCCATCTAAATCCTCAAGATAGTATAATTTTAACCCGTCTCTAGGGAATTCTCTGATTGTATCTACTTTAAAAACTTCTCTTGACCATCCTGCTTCGTACCCTTTTCTGAAATTTTCATCTGACCTAGACACTCTCACGTAATCTCCTAATTTAATGCCTGTGTTATCTTTTATTTTTCGTACAGGATGACTAGGAACTGAGGGTTTTGTCTTTACCATCTCTAGAGGGGTCTTCTTAAGTGTTCTATGATAAGACCTATTATAAGAATAAGCCAAGTCTTGCAGTATATCTATATATTTAAATGTATTCATCTTCGTGAAATATCTGTGCATTCTTTCTTTTATAGTTCTTTGTACTCTTTCCACTATTGCAGCTTTATTAACTGAAAATGTGTTGTAGTATCCTATATCATACTCTGTAACTATTTCTTGAAACTCTTTACCTAAAAATTCTTGACCTTTATCTGTCCACATCAATTGAGGATATCTATTATCCTCATTTATAATTTCTCTCACAGCTTCAGCAACAGTTTTCGATCTTTTATCTTTTAAAGCCTTTAACCATAAATACCGGGAATATACATCTATCACAAAAAGAATGTATTGATACCCTTCATTGTAAACTTTATATTTTATCATTTCAGTCAAATCTAACTGCCATACGTTATCTAAATGTGGGGCTATGGTTTTTCGTGTAGGAAATTTTTTTCGTATAGGTTTATGTAGAGTAAAGGCATCCTCACCTTCTAAATAATTTTTCAGTTCTTTTTTATTAATATGAGGAAACTTTGAAGCGAACCTTGAAAAGCCTCCATAACTGTAAGGCTGTTTCACATCAAAGTAATATTTATCGACTGTATCCTTTACCTCCATCGTGATCAATGGACAAATAAAAACAAAAAAAAACATTATATATATGTATATAAGATAAGATAAATAAAAGAGGAAAAGGAAACAAATATTTTTTTAAAAAGCAATTTTTAATCATTAAAATTATATATACAATATCTTACACAAATTAGTTTGATAAAAAGTAGTTTAAATATGCTTACAACATGTGCATATTTTAAAATATAATACAATCACATAAAATTAATTTTAAAAGAAATAATCACAAAATATTTAATAAGCTTGAGCTTGGGCCATAGGACTTAACAGATACTGTGTATTTATAATATACTGACGGAGACTAGGGAGTCCAGCCGTTGTCACGTATGTATAAATATCTCTTGCCGATATTTTCAAGTCTTGATCTTTATATGCAGGAGTCTTCATTTCTTTTTCCCAATGAAAAGTAAATTTTTCAATATCGATAACGTCCATGACATCTGCTAATTGAGCGTCAAACATATAGTTTTCGTTGTACACAGTGTATAGTAAGCGATGGGCAGTATTGATAAGATGGTCTAGTTGGTCGACTTCGACATCCCGTCTTAATATTTCTTCACGCATCTTGATAAATGCTGTAATATTTTGTCTTCCCACGATTTGGAAACCGAAATTTGAGGGTCTGAATATTCCTTCAGGGGTGCTTCTATACCAACTGCGTAAGTCAATGGAATCAATATTGTTATGCTGAGAGAATACAAGAGTTAATCTTTTCGTATCGTTGGCTTCGCCTCGTGCAATGGTCACACCCCACGAATTGGTCACGCTAGATGAAACGTAATTTTCGTTCACCCATGTGTTTACTTCTTCAAATACGCGGTTTAATTCTTCACACGATAAGAATAGAGGGCGGTTGTTTGTATGAGGTGGAGAGGAACATGTGAAGTAACGTTCACCACTAATTTTACGACGGAAAAAAAAGCTCACTATATCTTTGGGGTGAGATATTTTCCATGACACAATATCGTTTACGAACTTGGTGTTTACTAAAGAAACCATGTTGACACAGCAAAGTCGAACGCTCAACTGAAGAATGCTTTCATCCTCAGCGACGAGAACTCTGTAACCCTAAAAAGGGGAGGTCGTCAACCAACCAATCAGAGAAATGTATACAAAAGCTAATAGGAATGCTAACCCTAACAGGCAACCCTAAAGGTGAAACCTGATCCGTAAATGAACAGCTGCACTTTAGGGTTACTTTCATGTTTATACAAAGGCTTTCAGGAACACTATTCGTAATTTTAGACCTAACAGTAAGCCTAATGGGGGAGTATAACGGCTAAAAATGAACAGCTGCACTTTAGGGTTACTTTCATGTTTATACAAAGGCTTTCAGGAATGCTGTTCGTAATTTAGACCTAACAGTAAGCCTAATGGGGGAGTATAACGGCTAAAAATGAACAGCTGCGAGCGTCTTTCAAAATCTTTCATGTTTGAACAGATGAACACCTGTTTTATATATCATCTCATCCTTACATTTTTAACCATTCTCGACTCATTAAAGTAATATTTATCGACCGCCTCCTTAACCTCCATGACTCACAATGACATTAACAATAAAATTTATATTCATTTATACTGAAAGGTGACATAAAAACAAAATGTATATGAAATATTTTATTTTAACTACAAAATAATATTAACTATTTTTAATTACAAGTCTAAAAACATAGCAGATGTATACAGAAAGATATCATAACTTGTATATACATTATTTTAAATTACAAACAATACAATCATATAAAAAAAGCCCAATAAATAATTATGAACTAATCCATTTTGATGCAATGGATGTTTTTTTTTCTTATTCTACCTGCACTTGAGCGTATGTGTTTTCATCTTACAACTTAAATCTTGTCGATGCAAAGAAGTACCAGAAAGGACTCGCACTCTGGTCTAGGATACATTGAATATTATCCAGAAGCCGCTAATCGTTGTTTATTCGATTAAAGTTCTCGGAAATAATTAGTCTGAAGTCTAGTTATACTATTCCACCCTGTTACAAGGAGCTTCTTCCAAAGCACGCGAGAGATCGATTATCAATCAAAAATTCGAACCAAATAATTGTTTTCCCGTCAATAATATTTGACCAGCTCGTTCCATGTAATCTATCTTTTAAAATTATATAGAGCTAAAACCCGTTTTCTTACTTCTCATTGGTAAGCTTTCCTAGACATTTAAAATTATCTTCTCCTCTCTCACTTTCAATCTTATATCTGGTGCTGGAGCTGAATCTTCCTTAGGTGAATTAAATAAAGCTTTTAGATTGACTAATTTTTGTATAGCATTTTAAGGATTCTTTTTTCCTGAATGTTAACATCAGAGTTTAATATTCTATACAATTCCTTTTATTTATCTGTTCAACTTGCGGATCATATAAACTCGAAGGTTGCTGTTGGAGCAACTGCTGATAAGTTATACCCGATCTGTGTTCAACTGTTGGTGTTGTGTTGTTGTTGTGCTTTGTTGTTCTGTTGTTGATTGTTCTGTGCTGTGTACAGTAATATTATTAATTTTTTTCGTAATCGAAAACGGCCAGAAACCACTACCATTCTTCATTATTATTTATTTTATTATATTTATTATTATGATATTTATATTATTATTATTATTATATTATTATTATTATTATTATTATCTTTGGCCAGTTAGTAATTTAGTTAGCACCGGTGTTACAATGCTAAATAATAGAGGGAGGAAGGCTCCTCCTGTCTGTACCAGTTTCTTTTTCTTTAAAAAATTCTTCTTTTTAATTTTACGTGTAAGTTTTCTGAGGATGTTGCTATGTCGACGTAACTTTTGTTTCTGATGCTCTTTTATTGGAACATTTCCTTTTATAAGGTTAAGACAAATTTCACATACGAGTCGGGTAAATGATGTACATTTTAGATGTTTACATTTTTCAGCCTTACTTAGTTTCCTATAATTTTTTATAACAGGAAATATTTTTCAACCAGCTTACTCATTGTTATTCAGGGATGTAGACAATTTCAGTTTCGTTAGGTAAGATGTTTGTACGTAACAGTACTCTGTATGTGTTCTTAGGATGAAGATCACACAGTAAATAACCGTGTGGGATAGATGTAACTTCTTTATATACCCTTCAGAACTTCTTTTCTTTGCATAGAACATTTGACTTGCTAACACATTGATTTGACTTACATCTCTTCTTTGACCGAACAAAATTAAATATTGTGTATTTAAAGACACATCTCTCATATATTTATTCTGATGAAAGATATTTTGTGTTATAAAAAACACAGTGACATTTAAATGATGAGAGTAAACTGTGAAAGTTTCAGCTATATCCTCATTCAATTTATGCATCAAATCGTCAAGGATTATAATTTTGTGACCCTGTATATTTTCCAAAGACTTTACATCGTATATACCTTCATGAAATTGAATCACATCTTTATATTCGTTAAACTTTTCTTGGTACACACTGTAACACCAGATTATTTTTACAGGGAGTTGTTCGAATAGATCAGGGTGTTTTAGGAACTTTAACAATGCAAAAGTCTTACCAGATCCTGTAGGACCACACACAAGAGATGTACAGGGGGATCTAAACACGAATTTTTCAAAGGTGTTCATCATACCGATGTTTATTCAAAACTGTTAACAACAATATTTATTTCAACTTATATATATATATATAAAGTATAAAGATGCAAAATGGAGGGAGGGGTTAATGTTTCATGTTAGGGTTTGAAAATTTCTGAAAGAGGGTTGAGTTATAGGGATTTCGTAATGTTTGGATGGAAACAGTATATATTAACTTTAGCTGGCCCTTGTTAGCTTAGTTATATTCATCAGTCGTGAGGTTAGCATCTTAGCGAACGATAGTCACGCTGTGTGTTTCTGTTGGATTTGTAAAATATAATAATAATAGATATAATAATAATAATAATAATAATAATAATAATAATAATAATAATAATAATAATAATAATAATAATAATAATAATAATAATAATAATAATAATAATAATAATAATTTGAAGTACAACATAAAAATCACTAGATTATTGAAGCTCTTGCAAAGAATCAGAATGGCACAACTCAATATTTTCAACGCGGGAAAGATTCACACTCTTATGAGAATGTTCCCGGTAAGACTTGTTATTTTCAATTTGTAATTAACAAATTTATTTTTTTAATTTACCAATTTTACTTTTCTCGCAACATCATTTTTTTTTTAAAATTTTCTTCAATATTTATTTGAAATTTTCTTTAGGTATTTTTTAAACTTTTTAATAATTTATTTTGTGAAGTTTTTTTTTCAAAGTGTTTTATTGTTGTTGAAAATATTTACTCAAATTTGTTGGACAGTTTTTATGTGAACGTAAAATAGTTACATTAGTCCTGCAAGTTTTGTTATTATATTTATTATTATATTAGTATTAATATGAGATTATTATTATTATTAGTATTATTTATTATTATTATTTATTATTATTATTATTATATTATTATCATTGCAGTTCGACTTTCTGCTACATTGCCAGAAACTATGATTAACAGAGGCGTGGAGAGGAGATGTTCAAAGACAACAACAACAACATCAACAACAACAACAACGTTCCGCCAACTGTTAACCATAATTTTATGCCGAGGAGATGAACCAACCCGTGAAGAGCGTAAAATTGTTCGTGCTAAACGTGGTCTTCAAAATCGTGATGCTAAGAAAAGAGTTACATGGGTCAACGATGCCGGTGCAGGTCCCAGTGGAGTGAACGATCACAGAGATGTATCTATGGATGTTGATCCTTATGATGGTCCAGTTGATGGGGTAAGTGTAATTTGCAAAATTCTTATAAATATATATTGTTTGAATGAAATATTAATTAAAGTAAGAAACTAAGTGAAATCTTGTAACTGTAATTATTTAAAACAAAAAGAAAATGATAGAGTTAGGTTAGGTAGATCTTATGTTATTACTAGTATATTTATGATTGATTCTCTTTTTACAGAAGAATAACAAAAGAAAACGTGATGATGATGATGTTGATGGTGATGAAGAAGATTTTACAGCTGAATTACTTGAAATTACAACGTCCGCTGTCTCTAGAAATTCAGGGGTCATTGATACTCATCGATACAGAATAAGGGTGAATGAAGGAAATGTGTTCAGACAAGGTCTCGATATTGAGGATGCTTTCAGAAGGGTCATTCGAGCTATTGTTGAACATCTAAAAAAGGAGGTGAACTATGGAGAATACAAAGCAAGATTTTGGTTTACTTTCAATGATGGTGCTCGCAACGAATTCCACGTCAATCTTGCACATAAAGATGTAAAAGATAATGATGATTTGGTTGTGCACCCGACTAGAACAGGCCTTTCAATCAGGAGATAAAGCTACGTTCAGCGATTTCATCGTTGAAGTTCAGGTATTGCATAACCCTGAAGGAAATGGCCCCATAATACCTGGTCAAATTAAATTTATCCATCCCGAGCTTATCACACGTCATTTATTCACAGATACAGATGATAAGAGGATTGATGCAGTTGGATGTGTGTAAAAGTTGTTACCCATAAAAAAAATATATCTAATATCGACACTGGTACTATAGTAAATTTAGGGAAGGATATAGCCGATTGGTGCGGTTTAAATTATGCTGACCCTTTGACGGTTGATAAATTTGCTATAATAGAACGGGTCCTAAATTGTAGGATATTTGTCTACAGAAACGATAAAGATGAAAAGTTGCATGTAGTTTATAAACCTAGAGAAAATGACAGAGATAAAGATTTGTATGTAATAGGATATGATGCTGTCAATACTCATTATTATTACCCTCTTCCAAACGATAAAATCAAATTAACAATAGGTAGTGTAAATCCTAAAAACATAAAGGGCCAAATATTTTGTAGACAATGTTACAGCTTTGTGTCAAATATGGTTTTACATCTACATCAAGAATGTGAATATTATAAATGTAAACAGTGTCTCACCTAGAAGGGCTGAAGATAATAATATTCCCTTAAAGTATTGCGCTGAATGTAACCGTAACTTTTATAACGAAGATTGCTTTAAGAACCATAGAAAAAATAACAAACTCGTATGTAGGAAAATAAAAATTTGTAAGCTGTGTGATACAATGAAAATGGCTGATAATAAAGGACAGATTCAACATGACTGTGTGAATATACAGTGTGGAGTTTGCGATGTGAAGTATAACCCGAATAAAGGAGTTCATAAATGTTTCATGAAAACCTTGAAAAAGAAAGAAGAGAAATGGCAGGAAAAGAAAAATGTTTACACATTTATTACATGTGGAACTATAAATCACAACGGGCAGATTCAATGCGACGGAAAATCATGTTATACTGTACCATTACTTACTTGTTGAGCATGCTGTCTGCTATAAATGCAGCGAAAGAATTAAGATATGAACAGTGTGAACATGTGGGACTAAACGCAGAAACTTCCATTTGGATTTGAATGCTGAAAATGATTCTGAAAAGTGCCCAGTCGAAAATTTATAAATATTTATTCAGTTTTCGGAAAAACATTAAGAAAATAAATCATATAGCAAGCTCATAATGAGTAAGTTTGACACACGAATTTTGTTCATGTAAGATATTGTATGGACCCTCGCATAGTTTTTTCTTGTAACCTTTTAAAAACCAGCACAACAATCATCACTATGACAGCCTCAGATCCATTAAATAGACATTAAAATTACTCTCTCAATATACATCCGTGCTATTGAAGAACTTACCGATAATGTATGGCTCTATGTGATTTATCTAAAGATTCTTCCCGTACAATTTCTTACCCTAGAAATGTAAATTATGTGGGCAATAACCTGCTAAAGGTTATTTGAAATGGACGAATGAAGATCAGAAAACGAGAATCTTACAATGGTATAGCTCATTCGAAAATAAAGAGTATATATTAAATCAGAAGCACAAAATATTGTGTACAGATGTTGACATTTACGTCCGAGTTTTAAAAATTCCGAAAGATATTTCATTGATATTCCAAATAGATTGTTAACAGAATGGTTTGTACAATTGCTGCACTTTGTTTTTAGAGTTTTAAAACCCATTATATAGAAAATCTAATTACTGTTGCCTTCATTTCAGTCTCAGATGAGAGAAATGTTACGTATGAATTATTCCTGGATAGCGTTCATGAGAATTATACAGTCAAAGGAGTAACCCATCGAGGAATGTGTGAGCGTGTGTAAGGCTTAAGAATAAACACGTACATCCTGATGGATACACAGAGGTCCCTGTTGTTGATTATACACCTATTGACGGAGATGCTTTTGTTACCCTCAGACAGCTTCTGGACAACCAAGTGAAACCTCGGAAGAGCAGAAGAGATGGCGGAAATGGATAAGCTGCACTGTACCCCGTGCTAGACCAGTGGAAAAGAAACGCATAGATGTACTTTGTTCCAGAGTATTGCATGGACATCAGAGATTGGTCTGACGGTAAACTAGAACATAGAGGAGTCTCCAGTCTGGACAGGTATAGAATGACTATGCTACAAGAAGAATCATACAGAAGAGCCGGGTTTGAAGTTGTGAGGGTGTGGGAATGCGAATGGAAAAAAATGAAAGATGAGTGCACGGTGAGAATACTTCACGCTGACCCTGAAGAAGAAGAAGAAGAGGAACTTCTGAAACCCTATGTCAATAGAATAGGCAACGATGTCGCAAATCATAGACTTATTATTGGTGATGCTCTGTATGGAGGTCGTACAGAACCTTTTGTATATTACTTCCCTCCCACAGACGGTGATACCAAAATTTATTACTTAGATTTCACATCGCTGTACCCATGGGTTCAAAAATCTCAAGAGTTCCCTACAGGCATACCTACGAAACTTGTAGGAAGCGATATCCCTAGCATTCCTGAATACATAGCCAATATGCATGAGAAATATTTCGGGGTGGCTTACGTTAGCGTTTTACCTCCTCAAAACTTATACATTCCTGTTTTACCAGGGAGATATAAAGAAAGATTGATATTTACTCTATGTCGAACGTGTGCAAAAGAAGGATATGAAGGATTGTGCACTCACACAGAAAGACAACGCGAGATTAAGGGTGTTTACACAACACCCGAACTAAAATTGGCTGTTGAAAAAGGATACAAGATTACCAAGATCTACGAAATTTGGAAATTCAAACCTATGATTGGCTTGTTCACAGACTACGTGAAAGCATTCCTGAAATGGAAAACTGAGGCTTCAGGGTACCCTGAAGGTATCACCGGTCTCACAGATCCTGAACTTGACATTTTCATTGAGGCTTTTGAAAGAATTGAAGGTGTTAAACTAGATAAGGCTAAAATCAAGAACAACCCTGGTCTCCGTTTCATTGCAAAGTTATGTCTTAATTCTCTTTGGGGAAAAATGGAACGCGCACCTGCTACAGAAGACATCATATGTCATAGTGACGCCGAAGTCTGGGCATTGGCAAAACAGGCCGATTTAGAAATCGTAAATGTAGTGGTGGCTGGACAAAAACATATAGTTTCTGTACGCTACACAGCCTATGCTTATAACACTTCAAGGTCAACAAATCTTGCTATCGCAGCGTTCACTACTGCTCATGCAAGAGTCAAATGTACAAACTCATGGAAAAACTTGGTCAAAGGGTATTGTATTGCGACACCGACAGTTGCATCTTTGTAGCTAAAAAAGGTGATCACGTACCTGAAACAGGAAGGTTCCTTGGGGATTTGACCGACGAAATCGGTGCTGGTATTACAGCCGACAGCTTTGTTTGCACAGGCCCTAAATCTTACGCTGTTCGGCTTATAAAACCTGATGGCATGAAAGCTAAGGGATTAACATTGAGTAATGCGAGTAGTGATATTATCAATTTTTACGGTATGTTGAAAATTGTGTTAGATAAAGTCGATACAGATGCTGAAAACCCAGTGCGGGAATGGCTTATGGGTGCTGAAGAGTATTACGATGCGATAAAAGATAAGGACCTAACAGCAATTGCAATTAAACAAATGAGAGAAAAGGAAGGAGATCCCACCCTTCATAATAAGGTTTTCAATCTAGATGATTCAGATAAACCGTATGTGAATACAAGCGGACGATATAGGGAAGTTAAAACTCCTTCAATGACTTTTAGGGCTACTAAGAAAGGAGAGGTATCAATCAGAAAAGGCACAAAGAAGCTGAGAATGACTTCAAGGCACTTATTATAAACACTGCTCGAACTATACCTTTCGGATACAGAGGTCCTCTCGAACCTCTTTGCTAACTTTTCATTATAATTAATATAATAATTATATTATATATATCTAAAAAATCCCTAAAAAAATATCCAATATAAATAATATATAGATAAATTATATATTAGATTTAATATAGTATATAATTTTTTTTTGGCCAAATGTAAAAGCTAAATTAAACAAAAAATAAATTATTTCTATTTAATAAATGAAAAAAAAGAAAAAGATGGAAAAAAAAAACTGCTCTTTTTATTACCCTATTTTATTTTATTAATAATAGTAATAATAATATATAATAATAATAAATAATAATTTAATAAAATAATTAATAGAATAATAATAATACTAAATAATAATAATAATAACGCGAAAAAAAAAAGCGGTTACTTCAATTAAAAAAAAAAACAACTTTTAAAAAAAAAAAACCGCCAACGATCTCATAGCGAATGATGACCTTAGCGGTCGGATGCAC
>JABUQX010048941.1:7500-10000 GCA_015478945.1 Trachelipus rathkii | reverse complement strand
TAATATATTATATATATATTATATATATATATATAATAATATATATATTATAAATAATATATATATATATATTATATTATATATATTATCATAGTCGATTTATCCTCCTCCATGTAAGTTGAAGCATTTTTATTTTTAAATCTACTTAATCGAATAAAGTTATTGAAAGCTCTCTTGGGGCCATATGCGTTTATTTCATTTTTTTTTTTTTTTAACAATGCAGAGTGAAATAAATAAAATATACAAATAAATTACATTATATATAATTTAAGTAAAGTTATCTTAGGTTTAGTAGTTTAAATAGATTTTAACATATACATAAGCAAAGTTTAGCCTTGAGTTTAATTATTTTACAAAGATTTTGAACTTTTTTTTTTTTTTAATATTTTTAGAGTTGTGAATGCTTTAATAACAAAATTTCAATTTGACTTTATGCATTTCACTTCAATATGAAAATGTCGAATTCATTACAATCGATCAATAATATAATAATGGAGTTAGCGGATAATCGACATGATCCAATATTATATATATTATAATATATATATATATATATATATATATATATATAATCATTATAATATATATATATTATATTATATATATATATATATTATATATATATATATATATAAGTATATATATAATTGTGGTTTGAAATGTTTCAATGCAACCACCTATAAATTGTACGACGAGCAGCCCTGAATATATATATATATATTATATATATACTATATATATATAATATATATAATATATATAGATATAATATATATATATATATAATAGATATAATAGAATGTATAAAAAATATATATATATATATATATATATATATAAAGTTAAAGAAACATATTATTAATATAATATATATATAATATATTATATTATATATAATATAAATATATTATTATATTATATAGATTATCAGGGGTTGGTTCAATACAAGTACTTTACTTAAGTACATTTTGAGTACTGTGTACTTGTACTTGCAGTTGTTAAAACCAGTATACTTACTTTACTGTACTAGCCATTTTGTACTGTACTTTGCTTGCTACTTCAAGTACTTTTGGCATTTTTAACTTGCAAATATTTTTTATTTTTCACTTCCTACGTATGATATTTATTTTTTAAAAATTTTTTTATATAATTTTTTTTATTTTGAATAATAAAAAAAATTTTTTTTTATTTTTTATGAAATTGTTAAAAAAATTATAATTATATATATAATATATATATATATATATATATATATATATATATATATATATATAATATATATATATATAATATATATAATATATATATTATATTATACTATATAGTATATATATATATATAATATATGAATATATCATCAACCACCTTTTTTCCCCAAAACTGGGGGTAACATGCACCGGAAATAGAATAGTAGAAGAATATTCACAGGTCGAAAAGAAATCCCACCGTACCTCCCCTTTAATTACTATTAGTAGAACTCACCGCATCAGAAAATCCACCTAGAGCTTCAGGGGACCGCACGACCCTCCTTATGCATCTCGCCAATTGGGGTTTCATTCCCTTAGCCAGTGGGCCACAACCATACACCCTCTCAAAACTCTGCCCTTCACTCCTATTATGCACCTTTCTTCTCGGCCCCTTGCCAAACTCACATTTCACTATCCTCCAGACATTCTTTTGCTGACTCAATCCCACTTTTCTGCGTCTCCACCATGTCGATTCCCAAAACACATCCCACTATACTACAGTCCACTTAACCAACCGAAATCATCCATCCTATCCACATGACCAACCATCTCAACATACTTTCATTATTCTCTCATTTATCCCTTTTTTTTCACAACCACACAACTCTCTAATACGTTCATTCCTCATTTTTCAATTCTTCTCACACCTAACACCCCCAAGATTATCCTCTGTTCTACATTTACTTTTGATCTATACCTCTTATTCCAGACAAGTCGCACTGCTATACATTAACACAATAACAACATACCCCACGTAAGACCCTAGGCACTAAAACTTAGTCTCTTTACATCCACCAGGATTAATTACACCACCACCTTCCTGCAATTCACAACTTTCTTACTGCATTCGGCATCTCCGATCCTTTTTTGTCTCACATATATTATCTAAAATTAAACTCAGTCACGTTGTTCCAGGATGCTCACCATCTAGCATAACTTCACACTGATGACTGCTCTCACTCACAACATAACTTATTCTATCTAAAGTATTACTTTCACACCATACTTTTACACACCGCCAAATTCTCTACCAACCTCTCAAAACCTCTTCAGATTCACCGCACAAAATCATATATATATATATATATATATTACTATAATATATAGTATATATAATTATATATATATTAATATAATATATATAAATAATATATATAATATTATATATATAATATATATATATATATATATATAAATTAAATTATATATGTATAATATATAATATTATATATTATTATAATATTAAATATAAT
>JABUQX010048941.1:0-2500 GCA_015478945.1 Trachelipus rathkii | reverse complement strand
CACATGCACTATGACACTGCATTTACCCATAACACTTACATTTACAAACTTATACACAAGCGGTCACAAACACAACCACGACACACACACACACACACACTACACACACACACACCAAATACACAACACCCACTTACACTATATACACACATTCACTATGACACTTACCCTCACCCATAGACACTTAGATTTACACTTATACACCGTATAAACACACGACCAACCCTTTTGTCTTCATGGTGTCAATTTTAGCCATCCAATTTTAGGCTACTTACAACATTTTATTAAAAAACATTATTCCTGCAAACCTAAAACTGTAACTCATTACAGACATCTTTATATTTTACTTAGTACGTTTATTTAAAATTTTTTAAAAAATTGGATGTAAGAATTTTACTACAATTGTACGAAATTATAAAAACATTATACTTACAGACCTAAGCAGAAATCAGTAATTCATTAGATGATACTAACACCTAAGGATTAAGTATGCTTTTGTTTTACTTTTTACTGCTTAACTCATGTTTTACTGCTTAACTCATGTTTTACTGCTTTAACCTATATGTTTTACTGCTTTAAACTCACATATCTATAACATTACATACCTTTAAAGCAGTAAATCAGTAAATCAATAGAGTTGTTACTAACACCTAAGGATTAGTATGCGTTTGTTTCTGCTTTACTGCTTAACTTTCTGCTTTACTGCTTTAACCTTTCTGCTTACTGCTTTAACTTTCTGCTTTACTCGCTTTAACTCATAACATTACATACCTTAAAGCAGTAAATCAGGAAATCAGTAAATGTTACCTAACACTTAGGGGGATTAGTATGCTTTTGCTTTACTGTTTACTGATTAACTCATTTACTGCTTTAACTCATGTTTTACTCTATTAACTTATATTTTTACTTTAACTCATATATTTATTAACATTATGTTTTTATTTGTATTTAATACTTTTTATTTATTTTATATGTTATTATTTTATTTTTATTATTATTACTTAGTGTATTTACTTCAGCCTATTTTCATTATTATTCTAAACACACATTTCACTATACACTTTATACACACACTTCACTATGACACTATACACACCACATCACTATCACTACACTTACCCATAACACTTACATTTTACCACTTATACACACACACTTACACTTATACACACACTTAACCTATGACACTTATACACACATCCACTATGACATACATTTAGCCATAGACACTTACATTACACTTATACACAACACACACACACACACACCTCACACACACACACACACACTAACACACAGATTTACTTACACACACAGATACTTACACTCACACAGATTTACTTACACTCACACACAGACTTACTTACATTTACACCTTACATCACACACCACACACACACACACACAATTACTTAACACTACACACCACAGATTTACTTAACACACGTCAGATTTACTTACACATAATAACGTATAATTTATTTAAAACATTTTATTCTGTTAATAAACACAACATTTATCATTCACTCATCAAAATAACAAAATTATTTCAAAGTTTCTTAAAACTTCTAGAAATAATCAATCATATCTTTGAACAAAAAATTATTATTACTTTAATATCTTTTGGGGTTTATAAATTTTAAACTATCAAGTTTAAAAATAACTTTACTAAAATTTATGAAATTTTATTTAAAACATATATTTTACGTACCTTAAAGCAGAATCAGTAAATCAGTTAATTCACCTCCTACACCCCTCTACATCCAACTATGCCCACGTTTTCTATTGACTTACTGCTTACATCATCTCTGCCATTAATTAAGTATAAAAAGAAACAAAAATAAGTCTTCTCTGCTAACATCAACATGTATTTTATTAAATCTTCTAAGTTCTTATTTAAAATAAATAACAATTATCCACTTACATTTATATTATTCTTATATAAACAAAAAAAAATATTTCAAATTGTTTTTAAAGTGTTAGGTTTGTCTTTATATATTATATTCTTAGTTTGACAATCCATCACGAAAAACACCAACAACCCGCACCCTTACCAGTACGAATACTACCCCTCTGGTAAATTGTTTAGATAATCCTTTTTGTCATCCCGGGCGATTTTAAGCCCTAATTCCAGCGTCAAAATATATTTCAAACTGACCTTTTCTGTAAAATGTTGTGCAATAACTACGTTAGGCCTAAATTTAGGCCTAAATAGATAAGCCTTTTTGTCGACGTCTCATTTAATCCTTAAACCAGGTCAACAGGTAATGCCAGTATAGACAAGGAATCATTGTTATTATTATTTTTAATAAATATATTTCACAACTGAAACATCTATCGTAAGATCCTTAGAATGAAACAAGCCAACCTATGACCCTCATAACCTACTTTATTCGAAATAGTTTCCCCTATTCATAGCTAACACACCAGCTCAGCATGAGCCCCACCCGCCAAATCACCAACCCCGCACCCGCTGTGCGTCCCGCCGCTCATCTCTCTT
>JABUQX010048940.1:35000-42500 GCA_015478945.1 Trachelipus rathkii | reverse complement strand
GTTGTGTGTCTCTGGCCTGTGAAATGTTGTTTGGGAAGAAGGACTAGCCTTCCTTATGAAATATCGGTTTTTCCAGCCCATCCTGTTATTTACCTTCATGTTTCATTTGTTTTACTGTTATAATATTTCATTCATTGCGGAGAAGAATTTGTGGATTAATTTTCATGAAACTGACTCTTCAAGAGAAAACGTTATTAAACCAAAGGGTGCCATTATTACCATCTTCGGTTCCCAACCTGAGCCCAACCTGATCCCTCCTACTTCTCCTAGACCAGGTGTTTCTGCTTTATTTCTCCTACCTTCACCTGAAAGTCCTCTGATAACCTTCAGGATTCGTCACCTGGGTATGTCTCTCGACTCCCAGTGCCAAACGATTGGGGTAATCCGAAAAGTGCCCTGTCTGTCTTTCTCATTTGTTACTATATAAAGCTGCTTCCTCCGGAATGGCAGCTAACACATCATTCCCAATATATTACTTATTGGCGATCCACCACCTCTCAGCAAGCTCTACTCAGCAAAAGAAACTCCTTATCTTAGGGATGCACTTGAAAAAACTTTAGGGATTGAAGACTCACAGTCGCACGTTGATAAAAATGGGTTCCTTTTCGTTCAAGCCTACTTCCCGGAATCAAAGATCCATCTTGTTATCCTTAATGTCCTCTCGGAAACATCTGTCTTATTTGAAACTGCCTGGTGAAATAGAAACACATCTAAGGCATATTTATTCTTTAGAATCAAGACGAAATATTGCTGTTCTTCTAAGAAATCTCCAGCAGAAAAAGATTTCCTGTTATAACGTTTACAGATTTCTCCTTCGTCCGTGACTCGCCTGAAGCCTCAAATCCTCGTTTTACTGCTGATCTTCAGTTACCACTTTTTCACCTTCATAGGTGAAAATTGGGTTTTCAAGCTACAGTGCGTACGTTGTTCTCCAACCCAGAGTTGCCTTTTAAATGTCAAGTGGTTTTTCATCTCGAAAATACTGTAGGGACACATGGCATATGCCATCTGCGGGAAGAATTTCAGCACTCTACCTGTGAAACACACCACAATGACAAAAGAAGTGTGGAGGATCCCAAGTGCTCTTCTCTAAAATGCCCGTCTTAACTGTTTGAACAGGAGGTTTTGGAATTATATGCACTATACAAAAATTGAGCAGGAGAGCTGCCATACACCAGCCAAAGACAAATATCCTACAAGATCAAGGCAATCTTATGCTACAATTACAATTCATTATAGAAAATTTTTAGCGTACTTCACTGGAAGCATCAATCATTAATAAAATTTTTATTTTTATTTAGCAAGTTAAAGTAAATTAAACTCAACTTATGGGAGAGGTAAAGGAAGCAAATAATATTATTAAAGATAAAACAATATGCCTAAGCAAACTTCTCTTACCTTAAAAAAAAACGGGAGCTATTACCAGTAATGCGCTGAAGCATCAGTTTAAGCCGTTTTTGCTTGGTACTTCAATCGGATGAGGAGGGATCCCTCTTTGAAGAAAGACTATTCATCCAGGATATTGAAGTATTGAAAAAAAACACAGAGTCACTGCTTTCATAGAAAAAATTACAAAGGCGTAGCAAGACCAGAGCTGTTCAAAACTTTTTTCTTTTCTCTCTCTCAAAATGAATTGAGATTTTTTAGATGGTTGTGCTTTTTTCCCTTTTCGCATCAGGCTAGAGCATTTTGCAGAGGCATATTTTATAGCTCAATTTATGAATTTTAAAGTTTTGATTTCAGTTCGACTTTTAAATTATTTTTAGATTATATTATAGGTTTGGGCTGGATCCAGTTTGAGAATGATAAGTGAATTTAAATTTAGATACCATCAATTTCCACACCTCCGTCCTCCACGTGTAAACCACGCGAAAAACTCTATTTCCAAGTTTGAACTCCTTTCCCCATCCCAGGGAGACCTCAAGCAGTTTACTATACCTGCTCGCCTGCATTGACCTAATATTACCCGACTATTCATATAGTTCAAAATGCAGCCCTAGATCCAATCTCCCGCCCAAAGTGCCGTCAACAACTCTACCCGAGTATTAGTTTTCAACTAACCAGCAATGAAATTAAGTTGGTCATCTTCACAATTAGCTGGAGAGCATTTTTCTGCCAGAAATGTCTGCCATACCCTCCCCGATGAGTTCGCCAAAGTCACAAACTGCGTCTTTGTTCACATAATCCGCTATCCCACCATACCCAACTTCCTGAAAAGATGTTCTAAACAGAACCAAAGATTAAGCACCAGGGCAAAGAATTATTCGCTAAAATATAAACATCGAATTTTCTAAGGCAGAAACACATCGACCCCAGATACTAAACTGAAAACTCAGAAAAGACCTCGCCTTCAGTCATTCTGAGATAAAAGCATTGACATCATAGAGATTGGCACCCTCAGCATCCACAGATGTCGACCAACCCAACCAACCAACCTTTTGATACGCTTACATGATTATTCCCAGCTCTTCTGAATCCTCCATAACTCTTCTTCCAAATTCCATTATCCCAGCACTCTAAAGGATTCTATGCCTTAGGGCTTGAGGATGAAATGGATTATAGTTTCCAAATAGAGCTTGATGTGACGACTCACTTGTTTTCTAATGTTATGCGCTTTCGACAGTAGGTGAATGGGGAAAAACCGTTCAACGCAAAACATTCGCAAAAACGTTGAAAGCGTTCTGAATCTGCTCGCGACATGAAAAGGGACATGCCTCCATATTAATCTAATTGGTCCAGACTCCGAATCACATAATTGCTGACTCAATGACAAAGTCTAACAGTATTACACTTTGTCAACCCAGCAGATCATGTATCGGATCCAATATTGCAATCAACACCCTTTCGAAAAGATTCACTTATCTGGGGATCATCTTCCTCCCAATTTCCAATGGGAATAGCCCTTATGCCGCACACATTTCTGATCTGATTTCTGGGCAGAACTTGATATCGCTCCCCATTCTAAACATAGGCACTCTGGTTTGCTCTTACCAGCAACCATTCCAAGTTCCATAATAGATAACATGGACTTGGTTGAACCTCAACTTACTTCGCACTCATGGCGAAGCCCCTTCACCAACAGTACCAGGAAAAATCCCCAAAAACCGGTCGTACAACCAAATCTCTATTGTACGACAACTCCTTACCAGCAGGATTTGTTGCTCGTCCCTTATTGGGTCCCACGTCTCAGCTTTTCCTTTCCATCTGAATCCACTTTCAGCATTACTCCTAGACACATAGAGACATGTGTCTCAAAAAATACCTCCTCATAATATTCATAGGAACACATCAATGCCCTTCTTTAAGACGGAAGTGCGTGGCTACCACTATAATTTTGAAAGAACTTGTTCCAATAATAAACCTATGTACATCCAACAGTTTATATGTTTGCAGAACTTCAAACTATGCTATCGCGCCTTTTTCAAACCGTCGGAATACACATCAACTGCACTTCTTAGAAAAAGGTGACAATGATAGAAGAGGCGCAGGAATTCTCATTCATAAGTTGTCCCTATTCTCCCGACTGGTCCATCTGTCCACCGATCTAACTGTCTGTTTCGATCTACTGGCTTTCCAGTTGTGCGTTTTACCTAAGGCCAACTTAGCCGACCTTTTAAGCAGCTCCCTACTCCGGTAGTTATACTGGGAGACTTCAATCTTCGCCACCCTTTGGGCGACTCAGTCACCTCGTCTAAGTCTAGATCCCTTGTTTGAATCTAATAACCAATTTCACCTGGGTCCATTATACATGAGGCTCCTACATATGAACGTTTAAATACACACATCTTCCTGTATGGATTATTTTCCTTTCTGCTCCCATTCTCCTTATGAATTCGCTCACCTGGTCCCGCTTTTGATTTTTATATGACATGACCAATAACTTAAATGAACTTGCCACCGAGACCAGTAAATTTAAACCTCTTTTGCTGGCGATATTGATCGAGCGGTGAGATCCTTTTCATCAGGCTACAGGTTTCTCTCCCCATTTCCATTCTTTCAGGCAGATTAATATTACAACAGCCAGAGCTTGCATCCACGATCTTTTTCGCAGGTAGCGTTGGCAACCACTTTGGTGTTCAAAGAGTGTGCACAAGCTAAACGGGAGAAGAAAAATCCATCGCATAAAACGGACCCGCACCAATCTCAAAAATGATTTATTTTTAAAACAGCTGCGGTGAGATCTTCGCGAATCAATCGACATACGGCGTAAATAATACTTTTCCGGACTTATTCTTCGACTTCAATTTCCCAACTCCCTTTCTCAGTGTGGAAGTTGTGCAGAAAATATCTGCCGCTTCACACAATCTTCACCCATCACTCTCCGGTCTGGGCTTGATATAACCGATATGATCTCTGCTTCTGCAGCTGTTGCAGATGCATTATGTTCATAGTTTTTGCTAGCCACTCGAGTTTTTTCCGCTACACTGGAGCCTTTCAAAAACTGAGAATTAACACTGTACCGCCAGACTTTTCAACAGCGGAAATGGAAAGATCATACATCTAACATCTTTTTACACTTGCAGAGTATCAAACTGCACTGGCTCATATCAAAGGGCAATGCCTTGACCGTAGACATATTTGACATAAATGACTCCGTCATATTCCCCTTCTGCATAGCGTTCTTGAATAGATCTATATAATAGGAATCTGGATCGAATCGCTCATTTCAATCTTTTGGACTTCAGCTTTTTTAATCCTATCCCAAACCTGGAAAAGATCCGAAGTTGCAGACAATCAAAGACCAATTTCGCTGACCTGTTATACTTGGCAAATTCATGGACGAAAATGGTTTCAGCAGCCTTCTCCCTGTCCTGAGAGTCACCATGACTTTTTCAAACTAACAAGTTTGGTTTTCACAAAAATCGTTCGACCGCGGATCCCTTGTTAATTGGACCATGACATCCGGGAAACCTTCTCAACTGGTGAGATGGTTCTTGGTGTCTTTTTGACCTTGTAAAAAGGCTTCTGAACACAACGTAACAAACTGGGGTTCTCTTAAGCTCCACTCATTGGTTTTCTGAGGACAGCTTCCCTCTCTTTATTAAATGCTTTCTGTCAAACAGATCCATCCATGTTCGGTGCTCTTCTGTCCTATCAACGTCAATTACTCTGGCATAAAGCGTTCCACAGGACAGTTTAAGTGTTTATTATTTGCTCTTGATCAATGACATCATAATTTTATTCCCAGCGACGGTCAATTTTTCTCTCTACATTGATGACCTTGCGCTATATACAGTTGCCGGTGAAGGCTGTAATTTCTTGAAAGGCAACTCCAATTAGCTATTGAGAATATTTCACAATGGCGTAGCTCCCATGGTTTCCAATTCTCATCCTCCAAACCTCAGCAATACTATTTAGGAAAAAAGGAAGTCGAAGAACCTGCCCAGATCCTCCGGACGAACAAAACCTTATATGGTTGCCCATTCCTGTAACTCCAAAACGTCAAATTTCTAAGACTCATTCTAGATGAACCAACATACCGAATCGCACATTAAACTCCTGAAACGACTTGTCATCGCGTGCTTGACCTATTACGTCAGTCTCACCTCAAAATCTTGGGCGTTGCTCGCAAGTCCCTTTTAATGTCTCCACTCTCCCACATCGCCCTAATCTTGGTCAAAAGTTGGAAATTTGCGCTGCATAAATATATGGTAGGCTTCGCCCAAAATCTTCTACATCTATTGGAATCCCAATTCAAAACGAGGTGATCCGTATCTCCACAGGAGCCTTCCTATCGTCCCCCCAGGTGAGACTTGAAGTTGAATCCGATGTGATGCCCCTCTCTTCGAAGGGAATACATTATGTGCAGCAAGTTATCTCGCTTTCAGACAATCAATCGCTGCTGTGACACCAGATTTCTGTCGAGACATACCTCAGAATCTTCCTTACTAACCATTTTCAAACAGTTTCTCAACATCATTACTTCTCAAATCCTTTGAAGGTGCTACCGTTCTCTCTTACGATGAATGGTATACACCGTTGCTATTCCCTGCTCCTACCATTTGCCTGGTCCGCTGACCTCTTCTTTTCAAATCTATCCACCCCTCTGCCTTGTTTAAAGGCTCATTGTTGGTCTCATTCTGCAAGTTACGGTGGATTTACTCCAGTGTTTACTAACGGTTCTAAAACAGGGGACAATGTGGGTGCGTCTGCTATCTTTCCTGGTATAATGATTGCCCTCTCTCGAATTTTATTTCCTTAATCAAGACCACCTTATGTGCATTTATTCAGATTCGCGTCAGCACCTCCAAGCTCTTAAAGTCATGGATCCGCTGTACAACAATTTCTTCGGCTGCTCTACCTGCAAAAAAAAAAAAATTAAACTAATGTCTGGACCCCTTACTCCCGTAGGGGTTAACTGGCAACTGAAATCGCTGACAGGAAAGGCCCAGAATAACCTCCATCTTTCCGGTAATTTTCTAGGCAACCTCCCCTGGATGCCATTCGACAAGGTCCCCTCCCATCAACCTGATTATTTGATCCTGCTCTCCGACAAGGCTTTAGGTCTTACTGGAAGGAAATGCTGGCGAGTTGACTCAGCGAGGGGCGAACTTAGAAGTGTAAAGCCGAACACATGGCGAGGGGTCTTCCTCTCACCGCCGCAACGTTGCCTAGGTGATACTTTGCACGCCTCCGTCATTTTCCGCATACCAACATCAATCACAGCCCCTACATGTCACAGGAATCACCCTCCCATCTGCAAATTTTGCCGTCCCCATACCCCCCGCAATCTGTTCCCCATATCTTCATTGATTGTTTCTTCAAACTGGACCCCATCTCGTCGTCATTATTTTCCTACTGTATGATCCATAACACCTTCTAAAAGGTTATCCCATATCTTGTCTGAATCCCCACTTTAATAGTAACTCTATTTTCTCTTACCTCCAAGAACTTGAATATTTCTTCACACAATACAATTTTGTTCATGACATATTAACGACTATATATATATCATGCAAGGACATCCATTTTTGTTTAGCTTTTTATTTATTATTTTTTTGACTGAATATTCATTTCGCCATCCTAAATTTTCTTTTTGCAACATTTAAAATAAAGTCATGGAGCCAGGACCACCCATTGGAAGTTGATTATTCAACCGTGTGTCCCGCCTCCTTTGTGGGCCGTGGTGTGTCCTGTATATGAATCTCTCTCTCTCTCTCTCTCTCTCTATATATATATATATAATATATATATATATATAATAATTATATTTATATATATTAATATATATATATATATATTATATATATATATATATATAATATATATTATATATATATACCCAAAAATATATATACATATATAGTATATCTATATATATTATTATATATTATATATTTATTATTATATATATATATATATATATTATATATATATATATATATATATATATATATATAAAATATTAGTAATTTACTGTATACAATTCCATTCTTCTATAGGACACACCAAAATATTCCTTTTCAGACTTTCAAATCGAATTGAACAATTTCGGTTTTA
>JABUQX010048940.1:27500-30000 GCA_015478945.1 Trachelipus rathkii | reverse complement strand
CGAATCTGCCGAACGCTGCTTTAAAGATATCAGGTTTGAGGTGGTGCGGGTCCTTTGGTATTACCTGTCTAGTTTTTTATTTTCCCAGTTAACTTGGACACACTTTTTGGGCCACCAAAGGGTTGCCGAACGCTTACCTGCGGAAGATCGTGGGATACAAGCTTCCGCTGCTGTGATGATAACTGGCTGAAAGAAATTAAAGACATAATACCGCTTATTGAAGGGAGAGAGTGAGATAGCTGTAGTCTGATAAAAAGGAGTCCACTCCACTCGGTCATAGCTCAAGCTGGAAATGGGTTTTAACATTGGGCTCGGCGTAAGTTGACTTAAGGTTATTGGGTAATAGTCACTGCCGTATAAGTAATCAAAGCGGGAACAGGTGAAGCGGTCCATAAGAGAATGGGAGCAAAAGGAAATATCAATACAGAAAGAAGTGTGTGTATCTAAACGTTCATATGTAGGGAGTCCTGTGATAAGGCATCCCAGGGAAAAGGGGGTTAGGAGATCAACAAGAATCTTAGACGAGGTGACAGAGTCGCCTCATAAGAGGTGACGAAGGTTGAAGTCTCCCAGTATAACAACCAGAGTGGGGAGCTCTTATAAAAAGGTAGGCTAAGTCAGTCTCATTAAACTCACTACTGGGAGCCAAGTAGATCGAACATACAATGAGATCGATGGGCAAATGGATACGTGCTGCCACTGCATGAAGTCTGGTTCGAAGAGGGACTGGAGAATAGGGGATAGACTTATGAATAAGAATTCCTGCGCCTCCTCTATCATTGTCACCTCTTTCTATAGAAGTTAGCGGTGATTTGTATCCTGACGGTTGGAAGAAGTCTCGATAGCATAGCTGAAGTTCCTGCAAACATATGCACTTTAGTGCACATATGTTAATTAGTTGAACGAGTTCTTAAAATTAGAGTAGAAGCCCCAACAATTTCATTGAAGGAAGGTGGCCATGATATGTTACTACGAATATTATGAGGATGGTCTCTTTGAAACAATTGTCTCTATGTGGCTAGGGATAATATTGGAAGTGGATACAGATGAGGAGGAAGGGCTGAGACGTGGGTCCCGACGAGTAAGAACAATAAATCCTGGTAGTGAGGAATATTCGTACAACAGAGATTTTGGTTGTACGACCGGTTTTTTTATGGAGTTTTCTGTGGTATTTGGTGGAGGGACTTCACCATAAATGCAAATTAAGTTGAGTTCAACCAAGTTTATGTAATTATGAGGACTTGGTTGATCGTTGGAAGAGCAAAGATTGGTGCTCATTTCTGGGAATAAGAGCGTTTTCAGTATTTGCCGAGCAACCAGATTTAGAAAAGTGTGGAGAATATGGGGTTGTTCCATGAACATCGGAGAGAGAGGTTTTACCAGAACAGAGTCATCTCTTTGAGAGGGTGTTGGAGTTGCGATATTAGGATCTGTTGGAGTTACGAAAAGACTTTGGCCAGTGAGCTATGCAGGTGGGTTATTTGGGAAGACTGTACAGTTTGAGTTAAGAACGGGAGAGTTTTAGGTCCCTTTCCATACCACCCAACGGATTCAAAACGCTTGAGCGTCTTGCGGTGTTTGCCGTTGCACGGTTCTTCATTCGCTCCTCGGAAAGCGCAGGTAGCATTAGAAAGAAAGTGGGTCGTCACATCAAACTCTATTTGGGAACTATAATCCATTTCATCCACTAATGTATAGAACCCTTTAGGGAGTTCTGAGATAGGAAATTCGGAGAAGGAGTTATATTAGGATTCAGAAGAGTTGGTATGATCCTTCAAGCTATCAGAGGATTGGTTGGTGGGTTGTTCGACAACTGTGGTTGCTCGGGTACAAGCTATTGATGTTATTGTTTTAGTCTCAGGAATAGACATCTGGTGATGTCTATTCCTAGTTGTATTTTTTACATCTGGGGTCAGTGTGTTCTGCTTTAGAAATTCAAATGTTTTATACTTTAGCGAGTAATCTTTGCCTTGGTGCTTAATCTTTTGTTTCTGTTTTGGGCCATCTTTTTCAGGAGTTGGAGTAATGGTGGGAGACGGATTAGGGGACAGAGACACAGGCCTCTTACCTGAGGGTGGCGAACTCATCGGGAAGTTATGGGACAGAGTTTCTTGGCAGAAAATGCCATGTGGAGGATGAACCGACTTAGTTTCATTTCTGTTAGTTGAAAGCTATTTTTCGGTTTAAGGTTGTTGACGGCATTTTGGGAGGGAGATTGAATCGAGGGATATTTTTTTGGCTATTTGAATAGTCGGTAATATAGGCAATGCAAGCTAGCAGGTTACAGTAACTGCTCTAGTCTCGTTGGGATTGTGGGGACGAGTTTTACTGGAATGGAGTTGTGTCGGTGGGTTGGCATGCGAAGACGGGGGCTGCTGCAATTGTATCATAGCATTTCTTTGATCTTGTAGAATATTTGTCTTTGAGCTGGTTTATGGCATTTCTCCTGCTCAATTTCTGTATGGTACATATCTCCAAAACCTCCTGTTCAAACAGATAA
>JABUQX010048940.1:17500-22500 GCA_015478945.1 Trachelipus rathkii | reverse complement strand
ATATATAATATATATATATATATACTATATATATATATATATATATAATATATATATATATAATATATATATATATTATATATAGCTTGCACTTGCATCAAGTGAAAACTCTAATTAAGATAACATAAATTACCGTTGATTAAACATTCCAGGTCGATCACACGAGAATATTTTACCTTTGAATTTGTTTTTAATTAAAAACTAAACAAATGTCTGTTGAGGGGACCAACCCCCCTAACCCACTGAACCCCCTACTCCCCCCCTAGTTACTCCAATATATTGGATCCTGAAAAATTTTCATTTGCTTTTCAACAAAACTTCAAGACTTAGCACTATAGAAACCAAGTCGAGAAAACAAAGATTCTTATAATGAATCGAGTGGAGGGAATGGGAAAATAAAGAAACAAAAGAAAAGGGAAAATAGTTCACTGACACGGTGGAAACGGACTTTACCCAAACCTCTACAGGAAGAAAATGCGATCCACAGGAAAAAGGGGGTCACATTTGCTAAAAAAAAAAATTGGCTATTTTTTTTCAACTTAAACATAAACTTAAACCTAAACCTAAACCTAACCTAACCGAACCTAACCAACCTAACCTAACCTAACCTAAAGCCTAACCTACCTAACCTTAACCTAACCTAACTAACCTAACCTAACCTAACAAAAACTGCCTACGGCTGTTCGGGAATTTTTTTTGATACGTAGCGTGTCTGCCATGTTGGACCGAGTCCCCGTGGAACACCCTTCCGAGTGTATGGCAAAACTCAAGACTACATTTGGGCGAAAACTAATGCACTAGAAAGCCAGATCTTAGAGGTATTCTAGGAGAAAAAAAAGAGTATATAGATAATAAGACAGATCTCATTCCATTTACAAGAGGTTGTAAAGAATATGTGTAAAGTGTTCAGAATCCCCTCTTTCAACGAAGGCGAAAAACGAAAGGAAGAAGCAGAAATATGCATCTATAATTTATATTTCCTTAAATATAATAATATAATAATAATAAAATAATAATAATAAATAATAATAAATAAATAATAATAATAAAATAATAATAATAATAATAATAATAAAATAATTATAAAAATAATCCCAGCTGTTGGTCTTTTTTTCTCTTCTTAATTATTAATAAATAACTCAAAGACAGGACAAGAGTTTAATTCTGTTTATTTCAAAAATGGAGAATCTGCTCTCTTTTGAAAGGGTGGACGTACGACTTACAACTTATCCAACTCTCTTGCTCTCATTGACAATTTAACCACACTTCAATCCCAATGCTACAGCAAGGAGAATTGAGTATGGCTCTCTTAATCTTATTTAGCTGTTGTGACTCTTGTGGATCATATCATATGATATTTTAGTACAATGGAACATTCACTTCTTCTTTTTTTAAAACTCTTTAAGTACCAGAAACTTAAAACCGATTGGAAAAGTTATGAGGATAGTTTTCCACATAATCTCACTTCTCTCTCTAAAAGTTTCTGGACCCCAGGACGTTACTGATATAGCTCATTTTTACTCGTTTCGACTGAAATAAAGTCTGGAAAGCTCTATGACTATTTTTCTTCTTCTTTTGTATGTGCCAAACAATTGATATGATTAACTAATGGGTATTTTTACCCACTTTTGGTGAACACTGTGTAGGCTGAAGAGATACTTAAAAAAAAAAACTTTATATAACTGTTCCAGAAATGTAAATTAATTTGCCTTCATTAATTTAAGCCAACGAAAAAAAAATGAGTTGACAATCAGGTTTCATCATCCTCCCATTTCTCCTTTTATTTTAGCTTATTTAAATTTGAATTTTATTTAATTTTCTATTTTTTTTAATAATTATCTTCACAACACTAATTTTTTTTTTGGGTGGGAGGTAAAGTTGCTGGAAATGTAGAAAGCATTTAGTCTGGAATTCTTCAAACTAAATTTTTTCACTTTCAAATAAAGCATTCATAAGTTCTATACAATTAACTACTCTCGCAGTCATGCTAACTTTCCTTCTCCTTGGCTAATTCCATCTCTTCTAACAGAATTTATATTTTAAAAAAAAAAAAAAAGGAAAAATTCTCCTAAAAATCAGACAGTTATCTGTCTCCTTGATATATCGATGATCAGTCTATTTTTCTTTAATAGTTTTACTGTTCTTCGTTTTTAGCTTCTATAACTCTTTGTTGTGGTGTGTGTTGTGTTGTGTTTGGTGGTGGTGTCCTGTGTGTTGTGTTAGAACCGACCGCGGCCGGCCGGGCTGCTCTAATTTAGCCGGGGCCGGGGCGGGGCCGGGCCGGGGCCGGGCCGGGGCCGGGGCCGGGGCCGGTTAGCCTAAAAATTTAGAAATGTAATCAAGAAACACTAAACTGAAAGTCTTAAAACTTAGGATGAAAATGAAATATAATTTCAATTAATTAATAATTTTAATTATAAAAAAAAATACATTTAATTAATCCAATTTTTTAAAGATATGAGACCAACGCTTTGCGAGTCTACTTCTTTTTTTTGTGTAGCGATAATTGTATCTAAAATATTCATGGCATATTTATATATATATATATTAAATATATATATATTATATATATATATATATATATATTATTATAAATATAATATATATATATAATAATATATAATACTATATATATATATATATATATATATAATATATCCAACCTGTTCCGAAAAAAGGAAGCCGCTCTGATCCTTCTAAACTATCGCAATATTTAGCTCTCACTGTATTCTATCTAAGTTCTTTGAAACTCTTCTCAACCTCTCATTTCTTGAATCATCTGGAGTCTCATTTCACTTCTTTCCTATCGCCAGTACGCTCGCGCGTCGAGGTCTACTGCATATACTTTCCTATCTACTTGATTTATGTTTTGTTTTC
This sequence comes from Trachelipus rathkii, assembly GCA_015478945.1. Classification (NCBI taxonomy): domain Eukaryota; kingdom Metazoa; phylum Arthropoda; class Malacostraca; order Isopoda; family Trachelipodidae; genus Trachelipus; species Trachelipus rathkii. The sequence continues at coordinate 19,623 of JABUQX010048940.1, read as the reverse complement.
CGCCTCAGAACTACAGGGAGACTTGCCGTAGAGGAGCACACGGGTTGGCGCTGCATATTCCAAGGCAATTTACGGTATTATGGCGAGCAGTCACTCCCTCCCAAGCTCCCCTTCCTTTGGGTTTCCTCCCTTCTTCTTCTTTGCTTACCGTGTCTAGCTTTTCTTTCAAATATCGCTCAAATATCGGCTGTTGTTATGGGGCGACTTTCTTCTTCTTTTCTTCAATAGTGGGTTCCCTCAGGTTCTGTTTCTTATCTCCTACTTTATTTCCTACTTTTACATAATAAATCTTCTCACCTGCCATCTAACTCTATCCACCTCTGATGCGATGACTCGACCTTTCATTCTTCAACTCATTTTATTTCAATTCTGCTCCTCCTTTTACTTCTAGAATTGCCTCTTTTCTTAAATCTTTCCGATTACTATTTCTCGCTGACCTAATAGAAATTCCCGCGTGGAGGTCGGTCTCAACCTTGGAATTTCAAATTTCCTTTTTAAAAACCCAACTTCTACAAATCTCCCTCTCTAAGACACCTTATCTAACTTTCCTATCACTTTCGACGGTTCGCTCGTCTCTCCTGTTGACAAATATAAACATCCTTGGCCCTAACATAAAATAGTGAATTGTCTTGAAGACCTCACATCACATCCCGTTGCTAGGGCGGCCTCAAAGAAACTGGAGTTCTGTTTTAGGCTGTGAGACTTGTTTTTTCCTCTCTCTAGTTGCTCCACCTATACAGGAGCTCCTCATCCGGCCCTTGTATGGAGTACTGCTCTTCATATCTGGGGGGCTCTGTTTTTCACCCGCTTTTGGATAGGGTCGAGTCAAAGGCCAAAAACTTATAAACTGTTCTGAACTTTCCAGTTCACTTGACCCTTTATCTTTGCGGCCGATGTTGTCTTTATCTCTTTTCTATAGTACCGCAGCGGCAAGGTGCTCGAGGGAACTTATCACTCGCCGTACCACCACTTTTATGACGCCCTCGTAGCACAAGTTGTGCTGTGTGAGTTTTGTGTTGATATTGGTAAATCCAGGCTTGTTCGCTTTGGTGCTTCCTTCTTTCCTGCCATCTCCACGCTACTCCTTCTTATACTGTGGAATCTTTTCCATCTTCTGTTGATTTCCTGCTGAATTCCAATCTCTCTCACTTTAAAGCCTGCGCCTGTGCTCATCTGCGTTGCGTTAGTTGATGAATAACTGATGTGTGCAACACCCCCTCCGTTGAATAGGGCTCTCCCTTGCGAGTGGTGGTACAACGTTAAAATATATATATATATATATACATATAATATAATATATATATATATATAAATATATATATATATATATATATATATATATATATATGTATATAATATAATATATATATATATATATATATATATATAATATATAATATATTATATATATATATATATATATATATATATATATATTATATATATATATATATATATATATATATATACATATATATAAATATATATATATATATATAAATATATATATAATATATATATATATATATATATATATATATAATAATATATATATAGTATATATATAGATATATATACATTATATATATTTATATATAAATAATATATATTAAATTCAATTAAAAAAAATTTTGAAAAAAATTTCGGGAAATATTTTATTTCTTGAAGATATTTAATATATGAACAGACATAAAATACATTAATATTTTAACAATTATATTTATTCCCTTTTCGTTTGATATATCAAATTTCGAATATTTTATGTTAAAAACTCGGAAAAATTATAATTTTGCCTTCAATTTTAATTTGAAATCATTGAAAATACAAAAAAAAAATAATTGATTAAAAAAAAAAAATGTTAAAATATTTTTCATCAATTTGTAACAAAGGAGTAATATTTAAAAATATTTTTTATTTTGTTTGATTTAACACTCTATTATTTAGGTAAATTTACAGTTACCCCGCGTAGAAAACCCCGGGTTTTTCCTGATTTTTGCCGGGCCGGCCCCGGTCGCGTTCCTAGTGGGGTGTGTGTTGTGTGTGTGTGATGTTGTGTGTGTGTGTGTGGTGTGTTGTTTGTGGGTGTGTGTTGTGTGTGTGTGAAACCAAAATTGCTGCTTTGT
>JABUQX010048940.1:0-10000 GCA_015478945.1 Trachelipus rathkii | reverse complement strand
GCAATGTTATTTTTAATTTTTTTATTTTTGTTATTATTTTTTTTTTTGAAAAGTTTATTTGTGGTTGAAATTTGATGGAAGAAACGTCATTAGAAAGAACTCGGCAAATCATTTCCAAATCTTCAATAAAATTTAAAATCGGTTCAGTACAGAAAAATTTTATCATTTTTACAGAATTTTTTTTTTAAAAAATCATCTTGGAATAATAATAAATATAATCCTTATCATGGGCCACAGAATACAACATACCTCTTGCTCTTAATTTTGTTGACTACAAGAAAGTCTTTGGTTAAGTTGAAATAAAATCAGTAATCCTAGCCCTCAAACGGCAGGGAATCGACCGGGTGGACATCAAGTTTCCAAGGTATCTACAACAACCTGCAGATCCTTCATATGATTTTACAAACACTCCAAACCTTTTTCACAGCTTGCTTTGAATAAGTTTTTCCCAATCTTAACCGGAAGTCAAAAGGGACCACATTGACGGGGAACAAATGAAACACTTAAAAGTTAATCGATGGTATCCTGTTTATTACAAATAGCCTAGATTAACAGTGAGAAATGTTTATCGAGCTTGATGAAGGGAGCAAAACTATCGATTTCTGCATGAACTTTCGGAAAATCCCAGTAATGTTAAGCAGAAAACTAGATGTAAATATCGAGATCAAAGTTGAGAACGAGACGAGACCATCAAGGATGTCAACCACTACATCTATTTGGTCAATGCATCTCAGAAGCGCTATTCAGAGTATTCAAGGAAGACACTAAGCGCAGAATCGAACTGGGATGGTCTTCTACTAGGGTAATTCCATTTTCAATCCCAACATGGCCATGATCCTGAAAAGAAAAGAAATTATTACAAGTGGATACTAAAATTCCAACAGTAAGTCACATATTGTCAGGAGTGGAATTGGGCGTCATTGATGATGCAAGATTGAAACAGCAGATTGGAATTTTTTACATCATCAATATATATAATATTTTATTTCTTGGCCACATACTGTACAAAGCCAAAGTAAAACCCATCACATGTTATCTTTAACTATCAATTAAGAAATATAAAATTTTTTTATATATATATATTATATATATATATATATATATATACTATATATATATATTCATATATATATATGATATATATATATATATATATATATATAATATATATATATATATTATATATATATATTATATTATAAAACGTGTTTGGTATTATCGCACCAATATATGCCCCACTAACAAAATAAAATTTTTGTTATGTTTAACTTAACATATTTCAAAAAAATAACAGTAATAAAGTGGAATTGGGCAATAAATATTAATATGAGTAATATAAAAATTTTTACTTATACTTTTTTCTCATTATCAACAAAAAAAAATTTGCAAAATTTCTAAAAGGAAAATAAAATAAAATGTCTTATTGGTAACTATTTTTTAAACAAAACAGACTTTGACACAAACAATTTCATAGCATTGGGTTTCGATGTAAAGTATATATCATATGCGATGTTAAGTATATAATATGAAGTAGTTTGATAAAAATTAAATCATACCACCGCGTATCAATATTTTCCAAGCGATATGAAGTAGTTCCTTCCAATTCAGTTATTTATTAATATTTAAATTTCAAATATTTTGTTTAATCGTTTAAAAAACTAATTTAAAAATTATCATTGGCAATTTACATAATTTTTTTAGTAATAGTATCAGGTGCAACGGACATTTTACGATCAATTCTTTGTCACTTTGTCTTAGAAATATATATTTTGATCATTAATGACCTAAAAACATTATTCCGGGAAATTTGCGAATATATTGCACAATAAAGACTATAATAAAAACTTTTTCAGAACTCCACACTAAGAAAAAAATACAATTCAAACTGCTCAAACTTTGTGAAATCCACCTTGTGACGTACAAAATATTCATAGTTTTACTATTTATTACAAATATGTTAAAAATCGTTCAAGGGTTAGAAAAATTGTCAACAGGAAGGCAAAACCCAAACAAAAAAAAACAGCTTTTAATTGATAGTCAACTCCACTCTCTACCATTTTCTCTCTCTCTCTCTCGCTCGATATAGACATATAGACTCCTCGCTGAATAAACACAGAATACATAAAGACAAATAATCAGATACTATGGGAGAAGAAGAGAGAGAGAGAGAGCAATAAGAGATGAACGAAGCATCTGCTCTGCTGAGTCTGAGCAAGTAGGCTCTGATTCATGTCAGTGTGTGTGAAAGTTGTCAAAGACCACCCGCAAATCTTGCTGATCAAATTAATTGTGATCTGCTCTTATAATTCCGCTCAATGTTAATTGCTGCCTGAGTTTCTTAGTAGAACTTGCACCACTAGAAAAGTACAATCCCAACAACATATAGAGCAAATTATCCTGCTGAAACTTCTGCTTAAAATTGGAAGTGTTCTGTATTTGTGCTTTATCTTGACTCACTTTCTTCGTCTTTAAAGATTAGATTTTCAGAAAACAACGTAGCCAGCATTGTTTCACTTACTTTCATTTAGCATCTCTTGTTTCTTATGTTTCAGGTGCTTCGTACGGCAGGTTTGCGGGAGATAAGTAAAATACTTTTCAGAATTTTATGATCTCGATATCAACAATAATCATACCGAAAACAGATCTTATGGGTCATACTTTGTGGCGGGATAAAAAAAAAATGGACAAACAAAATTTGAAAGACTTTTAACATACTTGAAAATCATTAAATTAGCCGACCTCTTTTGTTCCTTCAAAACAAATCCTGTCTAATGCACATTGTGCTTTCTGGCCTTGCTTTAACCAAGTGCCATAGAAAGTCTTCAGCCCACTCTGGCGAGAGTAGAGATATACACTGGGCCTAAGAAGGCAACAAAACCGAAGACAGTACTTGAATGTGATCTATGTATGATAAGTGATATCATAGAAGATTTAGCAGTGAAAATAACGAATTAGAAACAAATGCAATTGCGAAATTTGCTGAAAATTCCAGCGTACTCGAATGCTTAGTTGTGTTATTGTAATATTAGTTAACCACTCAGTACTTGACAAACCCCCATAAAATTTACTTTAACGTTTTTCCAAGTAGATATCTCTTTATCTACTGATACAACTATGCAGCTAAACACGCAAAATTTTTAATTACAAACTTTTTCATTATAAAAATTTCATTAATATACCTTATGTATTGATAACCGAAATAATTTTTTTATTCTCAACGTGCTTAATTTCATTAGCCCTTGAAAAGGAACAATCTGGAGTTTAACCAGCCCACACCGTCTAGTGATCAGTATAGTGAGCCACAAGGACCAATTAAATCATTAAACTATTTTGCAACAGCCTCAACCTATCTAGGGCAAATATTCTGCTCGCACACACCAAGACAGACAGGACACGTGCAGACAGCCAAACCAACAACACACACAATCACACACTAACAACACACGTGCCACCCTTTGCCCCCCTGCCTAACGCCAAACGTATATACGTAGGAGGATTAAAAATAATAAAAATATATATAAATATAATACTATTATAATTAATATCAAATAGATAAATATTAAATTAATAATAAATAAATCATATGATATTGAGGGTATATATGTATATATAGCTATATATTATATTTTTTTCATTCGGTTTGGCTGTTCGTTTTGTCTTCGAAGTTTCGACATCCATGTGTCCATTCGACTTTCCTCCTCTTTCGACAAAGATGCACTCTTTTCGTGATTTACTCCACGGACACATTAGGAAATTTTCTTCCTTATTATTATTATTGCATTGAATTAGATGGAGTGGGGGGGGGGGAGGAGGTAGCATCCCTCATTTAAAAACTGAGTGTCCGTATAATTTCTGAAATATATTATATTATAAACCTAAGGTTATAATATATATAATAGTATATATATTATATATATATATATATATATATATCTATATATATATATATATATATATTATATTATATATTATATATATTATATATATATAGTATATATATATATAATGTGAACTGCAGGAATTATAGGGGAATAAAGTTTATTGATGTTCTAGGACGATATATGCTGGTATGTTGGTCAAAAAAGATGTGCGGTCGTGTGTACTGATGGGAACTGATTGGGTGAAGAAACAATGTGGCATCTTTACAAGTGCGTAAGAGCGGATATAGAAGATAAGATACAAATTTCACTCCCTCGTAACTCGAGACAGCATGAGTGTGCGGCACGTAGTATTAGTCAACTTCTCTCACTTATCTCTCCTCCTTTGCCGAACAGGCGTTGATCGCTCGGTCCTCCTCGCGCGCTAACACGCGGTGCCCTATGGATGTATAATATAGATCGTACGGGTGGTAGGTTTTGTAAAGTAGAGAATATATCGATAGATAGCTGCTGTAGTTTGAAGTGTTAGACTAGTGGAGTAGACGTAGATGGTGAAACTCGTTTACTGGTTAGCGGAATCAGGAAGGGATGTGTTATGTCTCCTTGGTTATTTAATTTGAATATGGATGGAGTTATGAAAGAATTAGAGGTAGGGTGGCAGGGGGAAGGTTGTTAGAATGGATGGAGAATGGAAAAGAGTGGAGGACCCTACGTTATATGCGCAGTGATTATGGTTTATAGTGCGGCCAATCTGAAGATACTTTGAAAGGATGGTAGAGGGATTTTGGCAAGGTTGTGTAAAAGGAGGGGCGTGGGGTTTGAAAGTAAATGTAGATATGAGCAAGGTTATGTTAGCGAGTGAGGACAGTCGAGGGTGAAGTTACGTGGAACGTAAGCAACTGCCACAAGTGGTCCGAGTTAAATATCTCAGGATATAATATGATTGTGCATGAAAAGGAAACGGATAATGCGGAGTATAGTAGGAAAGGTTGTGAATGGAGGGAAGGTGGCTAGTGCAATTAAATCCTGGTGGATGCTCGCGCGCCACTAAGTCTGTTCAAGCTAGGATTTATTACATCACCTGGCCTAATGTATAATTAGAGAACCTTATGGTCTGAAGACTAAGACACGCGCTATAAATCTAAGGAACAATGTGTTCAGAAACAGATAATCTTACTGGCGTGTTAGGTGTGAGAAGAATTGATAAAATGAGGGAATAAATTGTATTTAGGAAGTTATTTTATATAAAAGAAAGTTAAAGAAAAATAAGAAATAAACGAGTTTACATTGAGATGGTATTAATCATATAGAAAGTTAGTGTAGGTATTGATATAGAATAGTAGTAAATGAGAGAATAAACGAGTAAAGTACAAAATTTGAGAATGGTTTTGGTCATATAGAAAAGGACATGGGATGATCAGTCTGTTGGTTAAGCGGATGTATAGTGGGTGAGTGTGCTGGGAAAATTCGACCGTGCTGGGATCTACGAAGTGCCAAAGAAGTGGATTTGAGTCCAGAAATGGTAATGCCCTGAACGAGAAGGAATTGCGAGTTCATATGGCCATGAAGGCGAGAAGACAAGGTGATCATATATAGATAGGGTGTAATATATGGCGCAGGTTTTCGACGGGGGTATGGTTGTGGACATGAACAGGGACTATTGAACCCCACACTGACGAAGAATGCCCCAGTGAGGATTCATCGAAGTCCCGTGAAAACCTTAGGGTGGATTTTTCTGACTGCGGACGAGTTCTCACTTCAAGTGTAAAAAGGGAAATGGCTAAGGCTGTGACTTTACTTTTCGATTTAACGTTCATATCCTCTTCTACTACTTTTTCTGTTATCATCCATCCCTCACCCTCAACCTCTGGGTATAGGAAGAAGATGATGATGATGATTGTGAATTGTGATGATAATATATATATATATATATATTATATATATATATATATATATGAAGAATATATATATATATAATATATAATATATATTATATATATACTATATACTATACCCATATTTAACTAAAATTCAATATTATAACCCTAATATATAGGTCCATTATGAAAAAAACCTATATATTGGAAGAGTTGACAAAAACCCTTCTCCTCCAACCAAACAGGTCTCTTGCTTATGTGATAAAGAACTTATAATAGCTAACCACAGAAATTCTAATTCTCTTTGTTTAATTCCTCAACAAGGTTCAAACATACAAAGATCTTAACTGCCTTGTTGTTTTTCCTGGAAAAGGTTTTAACTGCCGGGTTCAAACGAACTGGCTCAATCTCACCTTTGTTTATTGATGACTCAATAATTAATAAGTATAATAAAAATCAATATATTCATTTCTAACTTTGATGAAAATCAATTATATATTTCTTCCCCGGAGAAAAATATCCTTTCAAAAAATTTCCTATTAATAAATCCAGGTTTGCTGCAACAGATGTTTTCTATTATTTTTTTTCTTTATATAGACTTCTATCGGCTTATGATGTTAAGCAATATTTTATTATTTTTTTTTAAGCACTTAACGGATGTATTAAATGAACGTTGTGTCCACGCATTCATTTGACCACTAAATATATTAATATAACCATTAATTATTATTATTACTGTTTATAAATAAATTTCTAAAAAATATGAATAGAAATGATCATATTCTTTACACATACAAGGTACTAAATCTCTATCTCTCTCTCCTTCTCTCTCTCTCTCTTTCATCTCTCTCTTCTCTCTCTCCTCTCTTCTCTTCTCTCTCTCTCTTTCTCATCTCTCTCTTCTCTCTCTCTATTAAGAAGGCAAAATATAAAATGAATTTATAATTCCACAAAAAAAAATGCCAATTTATTTATTACGTCATACTCTTTTTTAGGGTTTAAGCTAGGAGCTCTAACCAAAATATTTAGGGCGAAATTTTTTGCTCTAACTACAGGCTCCGAACTTCCATAGTTAACTATTTTTACCAATTGCCACCGAAAAATATATAGTGCTCCTCGTGGAAGCACCTGGCTAACACCCTCAAAAAATAATATGCTTCCGGCACCCGGCTCTCACCCAACATATGTGAACTTCGGACATAATCTGTCATCCCCCAATATATGTTCTCAAAGAGTGGTCTATCCACATCAATATATGCTCCAATAGCACTGTGCTACCACCAATATAGATATCTCCGGTCATCGCTTCTCACCCTAACTATTAATGACCTCGCGGATGGCTCCACCCGGGAACGTTGCGACTCTTCAGCCTTGACTTCAAGACTTTAGGGACAAAGATTTTTCAGGAAAGGAAATAATTAATAAACATAGATTTGATTGAAGCACGGTTTCTTTAGTTATATTTCGGATCGACAGAGTATGGAATCAATGATAATATTAAATAATGATGTATTGATCATAACTATGTAATAACATTTTACTTACTTTGACGGTTATGACCAAACTATGAAAAATATTTTTAACTCAATTTGACTGATAAAGCTTATAAATATAGTAAAATTACGTATGAAGATTGACCAATCGTAAAGTATTGAGCTTATCATATATATATAAATATATTAGTTATGATAAAATATATATTATAATATATATAATATATATTAATAATATATAAATTAAAATAATATATATATATATATATATATATAATAATAATTATAATAAATATATGAGTAATAAATAATACTATATATATTAGTATAATATAATATATATATAAGCATACAATACCTATAAAATATCGATTTATAATATATTATATATATTATTATTATTATAAATAATAATATATATAATAATGTTATTAGAATACATAGCTAGAAAGTGCGAAACACCATGAAAATAATGTGACCTCTTTAAAACAAGGCACGGCATTCGAATCGGTATAAATATTTCCCATACTCTTTTTTCTTCCTTGGTGAGACACCATTTGACAAGATCAGGAATTGCCATTTGAGGCGCTATTCACCCACCTGACTATTCCCCCAAATTCTCTTCCTTAAAATTCCCCCCTTCCCTTTACTATCTGTGAAATTTCAATTTAATTCATAATTATCTCCACTCCTTCTCTATTCTCTCTCTTCTCTTTTTTCAACTCAAATCCCTAACACGTCAGATACTTAATCCCCATTATTATCTCTCCCCCTTTTCTCCCTCTTCATATTTGCTCTGCTCGCTGCTACTCAACTTCGAGAACTTGAAAAGTGTACTTTGTTATTTCCCAAGCAAGGAACTTTTTCGGTCAATAGATAACAATGTATAATAAGGGTGCTTAAAATATGGCATTTTGTAGAAAAAAAGACGGGAAATAAATCAAACTTTTGTAAATGAATAAGGCATAATTAGGCTATATAAAAAAATTAATCTGTTCGTATACACATACAAAAACAAAATACCAAATTAATATTAAAATAATAATAATAAAAAATCTAAATAAAACACAAATGGTAGTAAAAAAAAAAAATACTCAATAAAAATAATAAATATATAAAATTTATATATTAAATCTACAAAAACATTAATGGTACCTATATACCTATACTTATATATATATAAATAGCTCACTATAGGCTATTATATTTAATTATATTACTATATTACCAAAAATTATATTATTAACAAACCTTCAAATATACTACTACATAAGCTCTATATGAACCTATTAAGATAACTTAACTTAAATTATCTACTCACACCTACATAATAATATCAACTCTGGATTATATATATACTCATATACAAACTGAGAATATATAAAATAAATATCATAAATAATTTGTCTATCATATACTCATTCTTCTCCTCATTTTATTCAACCTACCCTACTATATAATATAAAAAACCCCCACTTATTCATTTATGCGTCATTGTCAGTATGTACACGGCATTTATTTTCATAGTTGTGGCATCCACGCATATTGCGCAATAAGATAAACCAGTAACAGAACTTTATCCTAGAATTATGACTATAAAGGAAATGGCATAATACGTGCCAATCATTTACACAGACTTGCTCTCAATGAGAAAGCTTATATTTTATATAATAGCCTTATTTGTCTCTATTGCGCCTCCCTATAAATTAATAATTATATATGGGCACAATACTCAGTGTGTTAATTCAATTCATAGTGAGAGAAGAGCATAAACACGATATAACTACAGATTACCACTTTACATATAATACCGTCTTTCAATAAAGATCATAAGGGAAATAAAATTCTCTTTTTAATATTTATACAATCTGTGCACATAATATTAACCAGAAAATAAGAGTTTTAATTTCGCCAGAAAGATATTTTACTATCATACAACGAATGCACAAAATTGTAAGAGGAAATTATGTAGGCGTGGACACAGGCAAAAAGTGAGGCGAGGTACAAGACACACCTCCTAGGGACCAAGGGAAGAATATATTTTTTGCCAAATCCTCCTGCTCATAAGCTGAGATACCTTTCCGTACTAAAGATTATCAGTTGGTCAAGTTCCGTCGCGCCTCATGAGAGCAGTTGCAAGGAAACACTCGCGTTTAATTGTAGCCGGAGTCCCTTTATTCGTTTCCAAATTGTGTGGTTAATCCAGGGTCAACAGTGGTAACCTACCTTCAATATAATTTATTTTTATGCGTTAGCATATGCACGAAAATGTTTTCTGGCCACGACAGATTTGATAGAGCGAAGTGATGGACTTTCCTCATTCTAGGTAATATATATTATATATATATAAATATACTATATACTATTTGATATATATTATATATTATATATTAGTTATATATATATATATATATATATATATTATATATATATTATATATATAATATAATTTATTATATATATATAATAATATTATGAATATATATAATATATAGTATAATATAATTAACCAAATCATATATTGCATTTACTTCTTCAATATATCTAATGTGTTCAGTAGTTTATTTAATAAAATCATTGTAACTTCTTTGATAATAGTTATATTTTTACAGTACTTCATATAGCTTATATATTGTTATATTTATATATTAGAACAAGCATTTCTATAAGTCGTAATTGCAGGGAAACAGTACACTTTTATAGTATAGTTATATATATGGTATATATATATATAATATTATATATATATTAT
>JABUQX010048939.1:0-10314 GCA_015478945.1 Trachelipus rathkii | reverse complement strand
TATATATTATATATATAATATATATATAAAGTAATCAACTATACCTTCAAATCAAATGTTAAAGGAAAAATATTTATTAAAATTTATTTTTAACGAAATAAATATAAATAAATATCTAAAACGTCTAAATAAAATAAAATTTAGAAGCCCTTTTAAATATAATGATGGAAAATTTAATTATTTTCAAAATAAAATACCGGGAAAAAATTTGAAAAGATAATGACTTCATCATTTAAAGCCTTTCCTTTAACGTTACCATGACAACGGCATGGCGACGCTTCCCATATTAAATGTAACACTATTAGGAGCGCATTAATTTACTATTATTATTATTTTATTATTATTATTATTATTATTATTATTATTATTATTATTATTATTATTATTATTATTATTATTATTATTATTATTATTATTATTATTATTATTATCATTATTATTTTATTATTTTGTATAAAAATTATCTTATTCAATAATATATATATATAATATATATATATATATATATATATTTATATATATATAATATATATAATATATATTATATATTATATATATATTATATATATATATATAGTTCGGACCTCACTGGCCTATTCTAAGACGGGAACTTCTCTTGGTAATTTCTACCTATTATCCAGACTAGGAATGAAACCAATTCCCTTTTCCTTGGGACCCTGTTGCTCTTATACCTGATTCGGTAAGCTGTAGACATTGAACTATTTGAAACTATGTCATAAGAACACAATCGGTCCTCCAGAATACCTATTTCTCAACCCCCCAAAAAAGGGTTTAATTCTAATTTTAATAATTAATGAAAGAAGTATATTTAGCAGAATAAACTTATTAGAATTTCAATTAATATTATAATTAGGTCTACTATTATTATTACCTTTTATTTAAAGTTATTATTATTATTAATATCTTCTTCTTCTTCTTCTTCTTCTTCTTCTTCTTCTTCTTCTTCTTCTTCTTCTTCTTCTTCTTCTTCTTCTTCTTCTTCTTCTTCTTCTTCTTCTTCTTCTTCTTCTTCTTCTTCTTCTTCTTCTTCTTCTTCTTCTTCTTCTTCTTCTTCTTATTCTTCTTATTATTATTATTATTATTATTATTATTATTATTATTATTATTATTATTATTATTATTATTATTATTATTATTATTATTATTATTATTATTATTATTATTATTAATTATTATTATTATTATTATTTTATTATTATTATTATTATTATTATTATTATTATTATTATTTTATTATTATATTATTATTATTATTATTATTATTATTATTATTATTATTATTATTATTATTAGGCATCTTTTCAGAAACTATTCATGACTGGGAGCATCTTAAGGTTTTATATTCTTTCATTGCGTGAAGATCGATAAACTTGGATCTTAAGCAGCTTGCATTAACAAACAATAATAATAATAATAATAATAATAATAATAAATACTATAATAATAATAATAATAATAATAATAATAAAATATAATATAATAATAATAATAATAATAATAATAATAATAATAATAATAATTAATAATAATAATAATAATAATAATAATAATAATAATAATAATAATAATAATAATAATAATAATAATAATAATAATAATAATAATAATAATAATAATAATAATAATAATAATAATAATAATGTGTTTCTGTTTCTTATCTGATGATCTTAAATAGCCTTGTTATAATTCAGGATAATATAAGAATCAGAAACTAACGTATGCCTAACTTACCCTGAAAATACAGAAGAAAATCCCTCAATCATTATATCCTATTCAGACAGCAAATCCTGGCGGTTAAGTGTCTCTGAATTCATAAGACCCTGTTCAGACGGGAAATGCTAGTGGCTAAATAAAGTAATCCTAAAAGACGCAATTGTGGGATTATGCGAAAGTGTAATAATTTTCTTTTAGGAAAAATTGCGTAAAATATAAAGTCTTGACAATTATTTTAAATAATTCATAAAGTTAATTTTTTTCCATTTAGGTTTACAAAGTATTCACTCCAAAGGCCCTCATGAGACGATTAAAATCTTCAATAAAAGTTTACAAATAAGATAAAAGCATTTATATTTAATGTTGAGTTCATTTATCTATTTATTATTATTATTATTATTATTATTATTATTATTATTCATTATTTATCATTATTTATCATTATTATTATTATTATTATTATTATTATTATTATTATTATTATTATTATTATTATCATATCACGTATAGTATTAGCTGATTATCATTTTATTATTATTATTTATTATTATTATTATTATTATTATTATTATTATTATTATTATTATTATTATTATTATTATTATTATTATTATTATTATTATTATTATTATTTTATCATTATATTATCATTATTATTATTACTGATTATTATTATTGTAAATAATATATATATATACTATATTATATATACTATATATATATATATATATAATATATATATAAATATATATATATATATCAATATATATATATATACAATGAATCAATATGTGACATGTTAATAGTATAATTTAATTGTATTTCAATTATAATTACATAACTTTAAAAGTTTTACGTTATCCATCCTACTCGTATTTAGTTCTTTAAAACCTTTTTACCAGAGAAGCTCAATGTAAATTCTACTAAGAACTTATACTTGCATTCCGAGCCTAAAAATAACTGTCGAAATTCAAAACTTTTAGTCAATTTTCTAAAATTAGAAATAATTCCTAAACCTAAGCGCATACACAAGTTAATTGTGCTCAGAAATTGTTCCTAAACTCTTCATCCATAACAAATGCAGTGAAGATATAAGTAGAGAAATATTAAATGTTGTGTATAGTTTTCTTTATCCAAAATACTACTATGATATATATATATATATATATATATATATATATACTTATATATACATATATATAATATATATATATATACTACATACTTATAATTATTATATTAAACGAGATACCTATACATAGATATTATATTATATAGACCTATATATTATATATACTATATATATATAATTATATATATACTTAGATATATATACACAGATATACTATATATATATAGTTATATAATATATATAATATATAATATAAAATATATATTGTTGACCTGAATTCTGACCTATAATAGCTATTATATATATATATATATACTAACTATATATATATATTATATACTATAATATTATACTATACTATAAACATACTATATATTATATATATAAAATACTAATATATATAATACTATAATATCATATACATAATCATACTATATACTATATATATATATCATATATCATATAAAATATATACTTATAATCTATAATATTATATATATATACTATAGTATATTATATATATACTATATATATATATATATATATAATATATAAATATATATATATATATATATATATATTATATTATATAGAATATATTTATATATATATATACTACTATATATATAATCATATATATATATATATACTATATATAATATAATTATACGTACTATATATAATATTATATAGGTCAGAGGTCCTAAGCTGACATCATGTCAACTTTGAACGTAGCACCATATAGTAAAACAAAATTTGCAGATTTGGAAATCAGCGGAAAATCTAAGGAGGGGTTTTTTTATTCCTTATTTTATTTTATTTTTTTATTTATTTTTATTCTCGGAACACTATACAACGAGCCATAAATTTCTCTAAGCAATTGACATATTTTTATCATTTACAATTACGAGTAGCCCAGCACACATGCTCAGCCTTCACGACTGACGACAAACAACGCAATAAACTGTAGCAAGCAACATAACTCCCTTCCAAATTACTATCAGTCATTTTTACTATATTTATACATTCGTCACTTTCCACTCGCTATTCATTGACTTTTTATACTTTCAAAACTATTGCTAAAAAAGAAACCACACTCCAAAGAAAATACGATTATATACGACTCTTTTAGAAGAGACCTTAACATAATTAACTTTTAGCAAGAATTTTAAATTTGAAACCGTATAGTTTAAGAAGCCCGAGACAAAAAAAAATCTGTTACTAATTCTCCCTACTGTAGAGAGAGAGTACAGCACTTGAAAAGGATAACATTAGACTATCTCTCTTTTTTTTGTGTTAACTTAGATATGTTACATTAGAAAAGCGAAACCGCAAAGATGATGAGGTCGGCGAATATAACTCTCGGCCTTTCCTCGATAGCCCGACAAGGGAAGACTTCTTCTCCAAGCTCCCCCGTCTGTCCCCCCGTCCGCAGTCGGAAGCACCTCTAATTGCGGAATATAAAAAAAAGAAAATTTCTATAAACTTTTTGAAAACTCCAGGATAAAAAAACACAAGAACCATAAAAAAAAGAAAGATTACTTTTAAAAACACCTTATACCGATTCTGGATCAAAATCAGTCTCTTTCATCAGGACACAAATACTAATTTGTTTATACATTTCAAAGGTGCTGCCCGTCTCTGCGAGAATTAACAATGATGTCAGTCTTAGACATCTACCAAAGGTATAGTTCAATTATATTATGATAGTTCTTAGGTACCCTACACCTCCTACCCTACGTAGTATGTAATAATTACTATACTACAATAAGGATCATAGTGTAAACTAATACTAGCGAGTGATTTTGTATAATATACCGTAATATATACCTACTATATACTATATATATATATCATATATATATAAAGAAAACATGATTCTATGACATATAATAGGCGCACTAAATTCTCGTAGAAGCCATCTACTGTAATGTTGATTAGATGTTGCTTTAAGAGTACATAATATCCACCGTAATAGAACAAAGTATATGGGGCGGTGTTCGGGAACTCAGTCAGTATATACTATTAGGTATATACGTAAATATAATATATACTATACCTATATATATATATAATATATATACTATATATATATTATATATATTTAGATTCGACCTCGACGAGTGTAGGACTCAGTCGAGAAACCAAGGGTCATGGGGAGGACGACAATACAGAGACCAGAAGAGAAGAAGAGAGATGAAAAGAAGACCAGATAGTCAGAGGGCGCATTTACTATCGAAACGATTGAAGTTCCAATCTGAATCTTGAAGATTTCATTGAATATTTTAGAGAAGCAGAGAAAGAGACCAGAAAAAAACATTTGCATTTACGATTCATGTGCGCTCAGCAAATCTTCCAACGGATATTAAAGAATTTTAAAATTTATTCTATTATATATGATAGAATATGAAAAATAACCTTTAAATTGTAATTTCATTGAAACCATTCAAGAGGAGGATCAACAAAATTTTTGAAATCAATTCTTTTGGCTATTTTCAGAAAATAAAGTATTAACAAATAATGAAAAATAAAAATATTAAAGAAGATATTATTTTAACAAATACTGAAATTGTCCAACAGAACAAACGTGAGCATCAGTGTCAAACTATTCACTAAAGATACCAATCAAGATCCAGGAGAGATACATTATGAACGTAAATTCCAACTTCTCTTTCCACCTGGTGACAATGCTAGCGAGAACAAAACCCTACTATCTACCGTCCAACAGCTTTATCTTCTCTCGCGATATTGTTCCCAAAAAAAAGTTTCCTAAAATATGTCAGGGATAAGGTTGACTAATATCTGCTAAAAATACGATAAAGACTAATAAGTCTATATAACATTGATTTTATAATGAAATATAATAATGTTAATGATAATTTTTAATATAGGCGTGAATAAGCTAGTATAATAGTAATATATTTTAATTATGATGCGTGAATATATATTAATCCACCCAAAATAATGAGTAAAATATCAGTGATTTGTTAGAAAAAGTTGTTGACACCCATGATAATATAATAAAATACTGAAATATGCGTTAAATACTTAGTTAATGAAAAAATATTTGGGAAAATTAAGCGATTTATAATGTGAAATAGTGCGTACTAAATCCGAGATAAATATATATAATAATTGGATACAGTATTGCGATAAACTTAAGGCTACATAATCAATATTAATATTAAAACACATAGCCTGCAGTGATAAGTGCATAGTTATGCATAAGATGATGAAACAGTAAGTGATCGAATGATAACAAGTCTATAATATAATAATAGTAGTAAATTATATAATTTGTATATATAAATGTGAAGTACTGTGAAATTGATTATATTTAGGTATGTATATTTAGTTTATGGAATGGTCATATATATAGTAATTATGTTTTTTAATTTAAAATTTATTCTTATAATTTACTAATAAAAAGCGCCCGATTAGGACTCAATGTTAGAGCACTCGCCCACAAAGCCGCAGATATCCAGAGTTCCGCTAACTCGTCGCGGTGTATACAGAGATAACAATGTGAGACTATTCTTTACTCCTTGTAGGACTTTACTATACTACTATTTGGATAAAAGACAGCTCTCTGAGTCCTTTAGTCAGTGACTGGTGAGAAGAATACCAGCCCAACCAGCGCGTTTATTCAGAGCCCTCTCGCCCATGTGGAAACAAACACCGAAGAAATACCACACCACGCTTAAATCAATACTCTAGATATGCGTTGTTCAATGGCCTGAATATAGCGAGTTTTAATATCAAACATATCACAAAAAGAAACCAAGATATCTCAATATGACTCTCATCCACCCCACCCCCACCCCCAACTCCCACCCCACATACACACACCTCTTATTCTACCCTATACTTCAATATTGTGACTCTCAGAGGTACAATATGAGTTATAGGGCCGTAGAGGGGGGTTCATAATACTCGTCGACAGATACATATTAGATAGTAGACGATAATCAGATGCCCCCATGAGCCCAAGCTATATATAATTACATCAGTAGCTCACTACCGTACCACAGCTACCTATACTACTTACAATATTCATCATGGAGCTCTGCACCGGACATCTCCGTGTACGCTCTCACGCATTCGGCCGGATTCCGCCGCCATTTTTTAACAAGATCTGCACGGCTCTCGCACCGGAAGACCACGAAGTCTCCGCATCTTCTCCGCCGCACGAGACCTAATACTTTTCGTAAAAAGAGTATAGTCTATTGGAAAAATAAAACACATATTAATTTTATTGAACACAGGTAACTACATGAGACATTTAACAATGACATCTAAAAATTATTTTCAACCGATAGAACATTGGTTCATACAAAAGAAGCTCTTAAAAAATTATTTTTAAAATATATTAGTTATTGTAGTGACAATTATAAGTCAAACTATATGACATAATAATTTACATTACTTTCGTTATACACGCGAAACCTATATATCAATACATTAATGAACTCAGCGCATAGCTAATATGAACATACTCATTTATACACTAAATTGACTAATTATTTTGTATGAAACAACTTAAGAAGAGGATATGATAATCCACAAATAATCAACTACCCTTAAACATAACATAAAATACGACTCTATCTATAAATCTACATAACTTTATAAAGAAGCAAATACACGAAACATAACCAGTCATTATGAACATTTGATAAAAACAGCAACTATTCTCTTAAGATAATAGACTACAAGTGCCCATATCTGATAGCACTCATCACAATATTCAATAAACCACAATATAATTCTATTACTCCCTAATAAATCTTTAGCAAATTAATAAGTTTTTAGTTTTAACACTCATTTAACACAACGTAACATCAGTTTGCAGAGAAAAGAACTAGAATCAACTTGGGATCTAAATAATACCACTACTAATATACCTATTATAACACTATAGTAGATAACGGTTGGAGAAGAGAAAAAAAGTATCAAATTGCATACTATATAATTTACCCCTAATAAAATGCACTCATTGATACCTAATATCTAATAATGCAATATATCTATATCCCTTTATACTAGATAAGATGTACTATGCCTATAATAATCTACTCAATATAATATATGATATACTGTAAAATAATATTTTGATATATATATAGAAATATATATATATATAATATTATAAAGTGCATGTACCAGTTGTTATCGATACTGTATGTCTTAGAGGTATCACATATAGAATAAAAAAATTTTTTTGATGAAAATTAAAAATTAATATTGCTTAAACACAAAGTCCTGCTAAATTAAGGAACATTTCAAATAGCTTATGCTGTTGGACTTTAATTTATAGTAAACCATTCTACTAATATTTAAAATGCAAATGCTTACTAACTTAAAATGATGAAGAAACAGGAGCGGTCAGCTAGGCTTGGAAGGATAAATACAATCTCCTTAAAGTTTACTTGCTATAACATATTACTGCTTGGCATAAACAAAATTCTCTCGAACTAAAATATAACACTTGAAATTGAGAAGAAATGAGAGATATTTCTTAGCTAATTCAGGTAAGATGCAAAATCAGGGGATTAAAGATCCTGAGATCCTGAGATCTATGAACGCCAGGAAGGCCAGTGGCCCGGATAGCATTATTCCCAGTGTTTTGAGAGAGTATAATACCGAGCTGATACATTCAACACTGCTTTCTATGCACAAATAGTAATACTTTTCTCAATGCTTGAAGCTAGTATATGTTCAACCGATCCCGCCGAATGGTAGTCACTTTGATCCTTCTAACTATCGTCCTGTAGCTCCCACTTGTATTGTGTCTAAAATATTTGAAACTCTTCATTTATCCCATTTTCTGGATCATCTGAAATCTCATTCGATTCTTTCAGATCATCAGTATCGCTTTCGATGCTCGAGGTCGACTGTGTCAAACGTACCTATCTCATTAATTTATGTTTTTCTGTCTTTAGGGACTATGTTGAGTCTTCTGTGACTACGGCATTCCATAATCGGCGTGGATGCTCTTACGCACACGTCCTTCAAAAAAAGGTGTGGACTATCTATGTTATCGAACGTACTGGGTTTAGATATGTTGCTGCAATACTTTGTACATTTCCTGCAACGCAATTTCCAACGCAATTGACAGATGATGCATGTGAACTAAAACACCAGGATATGTCACATGGAGTAAACTCCTTTCACACTACTTCGCATGCTTACGCCATTTTTGGGACACGTGATTCTGTACTATTTAGTCTGAATTCCACCTGCTTGGTGGTAATCCAAACAAATTGGAAAATACATGCAAATTTACTTCATATTTCCTAAGCGGTGCGATAATTTTGAACAGTTTCCAGCATTTGAACTTGCTTCAAACGTGCGGAAAGTTAAACACAGCAAACATGTAATCTTGCTGCAACAAATTTGTATTAATCGCGCTAGCTGACAGTGGACAAACTTTCTGTAAGTTTGCCTTGGCAAACTTGTTCAAGTTTAAAAAGGTTAAAAATAAGGATAATTTAACGATCTTTTGATATGAACCTTTTCTATGACAACAGATATACCATGTTAATTGGTTTTAACCATAGGAGGACTGCTGGTGCCAAAGCTCTGAAGTTGCGCATATTATCATGCCTACCTCTGCGTGTTGTTATACGCACTCACGAATCACTCTCTTTCGAAGTTACTAGTCTCGATTTTTCTACTGAAACAGAAGCTCAGCTTTTTAGCATTGAGCCAAAAACAATGTAATGATCTTTTCCACTTTTGCCTCCATAATTCTTACTCTCCTAGGAAGACCTCATCGTAAGATTCAGTCACGTCGTCTCCATAGAATTTGAATGCCGATTGGACTTTGTTAAATGAAACGTCACAGTGGACTGAAATAAGGTATTGGAGTGATGACACGGTATCCTGGTGAGTTAAAAACCTTTCATTTAAGGAAGAAGTCATATTATTTAGACATGGTATATAAAATGTTAATCGATAGTACGTCTCCCAGTCTGTAGAAGATGGATTGGGTCTTTGCCTCTGGAAACCAACTGTTCTTGGTACTATTATTTCGATATTTATATGAGCTGCCAGTTCCAGCGAAGATCCGAACATTTCTTGAAATTCAGAATCAACATTTTCTATTAAATGATGAATAGATGTGTGTAATTTCACATACATACTGATTTTTTCGAGCGGACCTCTGTTTTAGAGAAAAAAAATTAAAGAATTTAAACAAGAATGTTAGAATACGAGAATGAAAATGCTCTGTGAAACAAGATGGTGCACCAGACATGAATCTGTGCTACTTTTTACTTTTTTAAAGAAATGTTTGTACTAATAGTAGCAGTTCTAAAGCATGTCAGTCAATTGCAAGGTGAACATTCAAAAAAGAGCATTATTAATTTTATCTAGCATAGGTACGCAATCATTCATTCCAACTCTGGTTGTAACTTCAAAATTGCTGGAATTTACCTATAATCTTT
>JABUQX010048938.1:17500-20000 GCA_015478945.1 Trachelipus rathkii | reverse complement strand
CTTAAGGGAAGAGGGAAGAGGAAGAGGGATGAGCAAGAGGAAGAGGAAGAGGAAGAGGAAGAGGAAGAGGAAGAGGAAGAGGAAGAGGAAGAGGAAGAGGAAGAGGAAGAGGAAGAGGAAGAGGAAGAGGAAGAGGAAGAGGAAGAGGAAGAGGAAGAGGAGAGGAAGAGGAAGAGGGAGTTGATACGATGAAATTTCCAGACTGCATCTTTTTAAAAAGAGTTGTATGAGTGAAACGAAACCACCAAGACTAACGAACCTTTAGTACGATACACATGTTGGGATGTGGTGAGGAACATTTTAAAGGAGTCGCTGAACTCCTTTCATCTTAAAAGTTTGTACACCATGGAAGATAAGGTGATCCTCCTTGATTCTTCAAAGAAAATCAAGAAAAGAAAAAAAGACATAGGGTAGCAATACCAGATATTACTTAAGGACAAAAGTTTTAAGTTGCGTGCTTTCAAAGATGATTTTTGTTGGAGAAAGATTATATCGAGCAGAAAGGTGAAGAAATTTAGTTTTTGAGGCACTGGAAAAACTTTAAGTTTTCCTACCCAAATTAAAATTTGCCAAATATAGAGGTTAATTTACTTGAAATTAGACTGGATACGGTCTTTCAAAAATAAAAAGTAATCGAATTGTTGAGGTCTTATATAAATAATGATGGATAGGTGATTGACGTCGCTAGAAGAATCTGATGTCATTGAAGGATAGAATCGAATGGAAATAAGAACGAATCCTAGGACACATTTTTGATAGATTTACACGATGAACGGGGGGGCTACAAGAGTTTTTCATTGAAAAGCCGTATCCCAACCGGGGTTCACATGGACTCCAGGGGTTAAATGACATTATCAAATAGAGTCTTAGCTTTGAAATTTACATATGGTACTTGGGTCACATGGAGCCCAGCGGGTTAATACCAGATACTGATCCATAGAAGTCCGAGCTGGAGTATTACATATGGTATATGGGGGTCCACATGGACCCCAGGGGGCAAAAAATACTAATATCATAGAAATATCCAGCTTAGGAGTATTACATATGAGTATATGTGGGGTCCACATACGTAAATTTAGGGCTCAGGGGGTCCACAAGCGAAAAAGGATGGGAACCCTGGAAACCCCTGCTATAGAACGACTGAAAAGGAAATCAAAAAAAGGCTGCAGTAGAAAAAAATGAAAGTTTGGGGAAATCTAAAAGCTTTGTACGCAAGACCTAATGTTGAAATTTTTTTCGAAATTCGGAGAATTTTCGGATAGACCTTGAATGACAAAGAACAAAGGACCAGGAGACATATCGAATTGAAAATTAGATAACCGGTAGACTGCCCCTTGTGAAAGCCAAACTGACGATCATAGAGGAGATAAGAAAATTTTAGATGTTTCAAATTTTTTCCGATAAAGATAGATCCAAAGCTTTAGAAAATACTGAGGTAAAAGGGTTGAGAGAGTGTCCCCCCTTTTTCGGCACAGGTTGAATGTACGCAAGTTTAGAGGTAGAAGTTGACAGTTAAGACAAGAGTTTACCAAGGCAGAGTGGCAGAGTGGCAGAGTGGCAGAGTGGCAGAGTGGCAGAGTGGCAGAGTGCAAACTCAAAATCACAAGTTTTAAGAACCACAGGTGGGGATACCGTCAGAGAGATTAATGTTATGGTCGGAGGGAACCATATTAGACATAAATAAGCTGGTGAGATATTGTAAAGAAGGAATAACTTTGGAGCCGTCGATGGAGTTAGAGGCCAGGGGTTGAGCAAAGAGTTTAACTGTAGAAGACGGTAAGATAGCTGTAGAAAAAAGATGGATGAAGAGGGAAAGATGGAGTTGCATTTTTTGCAAAATGCAGGAAAGATCATGAGGAAAAAAAACATTACATTTTTTTGTGGAGAAAAAACTTCTCAGATTTTCTCTACGTAGGATAATTTTTGCCCTATTCCTGTATGGAGTTTGAATACGACAATAATTTCTAAGGCAGCATCCCTGCTACAAATAGAACGAGAAGAGCTAAAGCAAGGTTAATGAGTTTAAGTTGAAGGAGATAGAATGGAATGTACACCTCCATATTGTAATGCTCTCTGTACACCCCAGCGGAAACCACCGTTGAAGCAAAAATCATTCCAAGAGAAATCTGAAGAAGTACGACAGCAAGTTCGACCAGTTTGCTGCACCAAAGGGCCAAAAAACGTTTCCTGCAGAAGACGTAAAGAGATATAACAAGATAAAGAAATAAGAAGTTGATCGGAGGAATCCAGACATTAAAGAATTTAACACCAAATCAGAATTCTTAAAAATTAAAAATGAAGGTCGAGAATGATGGGTTCATTTTTATGACGATCAGAAATACGGAAAATGAGCTAAACCATTTGCTCCAAAACTTAATCTGAAATTAGAGAATTGAAAGGGCAAAGTTCACCGGCTGAATCTTATGAACAAAGATAAAACATTGACGATAACACACTATTGAAATGAAGCAAAATAATAATTCCATAGAAGAGAAAAGAA
>JABUQX010048938.1:7500-10000 GCA_015478945.1 Trachelipus rathkii | reverse complement strand
AAAAAAAAAAAACATAATAAAAAATCCAACTCAGAAAGCTCCAAGAAAATGACTAAGACGAACCCACAAAGCAAACATTATTTACGATATGGATTTTCTTTCATCATTTCAAGTTTAATTTTGGATTATGGTCTGAAATTCATTTTGGATTCCACTACGAACCTTCAGGCTCCTATAAGAATTCTAAATGGTTCAGTGCCATCTCACATTTTTAAATACCTTCCTTTTCTCCATGTACTTACGGACCAGACAAGGATTACATCATCGCAACAAATCGTGAATACTCTTTTCATAAGTCTGAGTAATTCATTCGATTACTTTCTAATCCCTCCTTAGGTGATCGTCTCATTACCTCATTCATTACATCGTTATCTTAAATTTGCATCAGGTGAATAACGCCCATGGTGATTGATGTAGACATTAAATTCTATACACAATAATCTATTAGATATATAACTACAGGCAATGTTCTTTTTCAATGATATCATCCATTTTAAAGGTATTGGTCTCATTCCAAGTGTCAAAGCTTCTCTTCAAATTGAAGATTATATGCTCTCGCTATTTTTTTGGCTTCATATGATACTAAGATTATTTCACGTTGTGATCATTTAATCTTGTCACCAAGTGTCTAAAATTCTAATCGATTCATCGTTAAGTGTACTAATTCTTCCAAGACAACTTGTGGTGACGATGTATTATATTAATTTATTATGATATATATATTAGCGGAACTCCCTCCGTGCTCTATTGTTTCTCAGGCAATTCAATAATTCTCACTTGTGTCTCTCGCAAATACTTAATTACTATATCTCCGCGCTCTCTCTTCGAAGTGTTGATGACTTATAGATCGGCAATTGATCCAATTGCTCCTCTTTTTCCTCTGATATAAGAAAAATAAGCTCTCGCATTCTGAAATTTGTGTTCTAACTACTTCGCCCTACTCCTAGCTTTTTCAGTTGATATTCTAATTCTTTAGATTGATACTATTTGACCCACTATCGAAACACATACTCATTTTCATGATAACTCTATGATGTTCTCGATATTGGTGTCTCTACACCTCAGTGTTCACGCTAGCGGGACTACATATCGCATATGCTGGCTCATATGTTTTTTTGTGGCGAATAGATCATTTTCATTATATATTTATTATTACTCTTATCTACTATTCTCTTTATCTGATTTAAATGGTTGTTCCGTCCTCAGGAACTACTTGTGTTAGAGTGTGGCGCGGCATTTTCGAATTGTACCTTGAGGAGTCGATCTATTGATTGCTATATCTCCGTTTTGGTTTATTTTCCTTTTTTCTCTTTTGAGTCTTTATTAATATTTATTGTCTAGTTTTTTCTGTTCAAGATATCGGCTCAATATATTACGGCGATCTTCTTGCTCATGTTTTTGCATGGGGCGAATATTCTTATACTATTAATCGTTTATCAAATAGTGGATACATTTATGTTCTTATTATTGTGCTCCAACTCAGTGTTTTCGCGTGTGCTATACTGCGTCCGTATAATTTTAATCTCACTTACGTTTTTCATTGAATACGTACTAATACTCATCCTGTGACATATAACTATATACACGATCGCTTCCCCTCTTCTGTGCTTTGAGGTGACTCCGTTACTCTTTTCTCGTCATACTCTTCTACTCTCTTATGTCTCTTCTCCTTTCAGATTCTACTTCTCCTTCGCATTCCTGTCTCTCCTCTTAATGCTATCCTCGAATTACATAGTGATCATACGAAGAACTCTCGTACAATAAGAATATGTGTGCGCGTGGTGAGGGATTCATGCCTATCCAGACTGCTGGAATCATTCGAATATTTATACGCTATTCAAACGCACAAAATTGCCTACAAATTTGTGCTACTCGTTGGACAGCCTTCACCTTAATACACGTCTTGCGTCTATTTCGGAGCGCTCTCTCTACAGTGCTCTTCTGCCCTCGTCGGGACACTCATTAATACCAAGACTAAAGAGCAATCCTCTCAACAAATTGGCGCTATATTAATGGATCTTAACATAATTGTAGATTGTGATCTTGGAACCATTCTCAATCCATATGCTACTATAAGCGCGGATTTGCTTTTATATTAGCCCGCTCTCAGTAACCTTGAGCTACTCTACTTAAAGTCACAGACATTTTTCATACTACTAGTCTACATGTGAGTATGTACTTCTCGCTTGATCGGACTCGCTCATGAACATTTTTAATCTCTAACAACCTGATCTACTCAGTTTTCATCGAGCTATACAAGGGCTCTCAATTATCGTCACTATTGTATGGTAAGTACTGTTTTCCATCATTATCTGGGGTAGATGCTTATACTTTGAGTTTCATCACCTCAGGCTCATTTTACTATGCATGGGATCGATGATCAAAGGTCCAAATGGTGCTTATATATAAAACATGTTCTGGCACTTTCCAGTTTCATTCTTGACCCTCTATATATTTTTGCGTGTGCACGATGTTTGTGCTTTATTCTCTTTTACTATAA
>JABUQX010048937.1:12500-25188 GCA_015478945.1 Trachelipus rathkii | reverse complement strand
CATTTGAGTTTTGGTTCATTCAGACTTCATTCTCTATATTAATATAATATATTAATATTTAAAAGTAAATTATGAATATATTTATATGATACAAATGTAAATACATAGTTAAATTAGAAAGTAGAAGCCTACAAAAACAGCGGTCTGCAGGCTACAACCTACTGTAAATTGTAACGAAAACAATTGATAAAATATAAGAGAAAGTAGTTCTGCTATTTATAAATCATAATGGAATATTTAAGCTTGATTTATTTTATTAGATTTAAATGTTGAAAAGTTAAGAAAGACATGAAGACTATATTTAGGGAATACACTTAATGAAAAATAAAACTGAAAATGTTCATGAAAAATATGATTTGAAAAACGGTTTTTTTTTCTCAAACCTACCACCAACAATTCATAATATCAATAACACTGCTAGAGCTTTCCTATCTAATCATATCATATGCCTGTTTGCAAATCCCAAAAAAAACTAAATACAATTTATTCTTCTTTATTTTTTCAATCACTTGTTTTAATGTTAAGATTTGATCCACATGGTTTACCACTTCTAAACGCGCACCTTGTTCTTCAAATCAGTCTCCTTCAGTCACTTGACACTCTTTCGGCCAAAAATACCAGTATACTGGTAAACCCTTCCCTACAACTCTTAATAAACTAATTCCCATATACTCCTACAGTTACCCTTATCTCCCTTACTCTTCTATAAGGGTGTTCCATCTGAGTTCCAATCCCTTGAAATATAATACAAACGGTTTATTACACAAATTCCAAACCCAATTCCATCACCATTCAAGTCAATCCTGATCATTTACTCGGTAATTTCATCTGCATGTATACCTGCAGATTTACTGTTCTCAACTCTCTCTCGCCCCAACGCATTTCTCCTCCTTTACTAAAGATCTCATCCCAATATACATATTCCTTTTGTACCATCAAACCCATACACATTCAATATCACCTATATATAAAAGGATTTTTAGCTTGACTGGGGTGGTCAATTGGCTATCAACATTCAAAGAAAGCTGAACAAAATGTAACAGAGGAAAAAATAAAAACTTATTTGGTGCGCTACATGAAAGAAAAGTAATGAGTGTTACTTACTCAAAAAACTAATTCTGTTAGTAACAGAGTAACGGATCGTACCCATATATATATATATATATATATATATATATATATATATATATATATATATATATATATATATATATATATATATATATATATATATATATATATTATATATATTTATATATATATATATATATATATATATATTGAGAAAATTAATTCTTCACTGCGCCTAACGTAAAACAAAACTAAATACAATCAACTCACCCTGTTGTTCCTTCCTTGATTTAAGATGTTGAAAAATGTAAAGAAAAACGTACTTTTTTCGTAGGTAACCAAACTGATACCTATTACTTAAAACTATCTGTTGGGTTTGCTACTCTCAGCTACACCAACCAAAGGATCTCACCCTACTACCCTGATCACTAGTCAGACCTACACAGTGCGCACCTAAGAACTAACTACCACGGGTCATTTACGGGTACACATCCAGAGGGAGGGGTAACACATTTACATTTAATGACGAAAGGAAATAAATCATCCACAGGATGTTACCTGTAGACAGAAAGAAAATATATGTAATACAAAAAAAACAATATGATAACAAAAAAACTTGCGTGCAAGACACGAGCAAAGCCTCCAAAGAAAACAATAAAACAGGCCAGGATCTTCTTAAGCATAAGTCAAGCAACAAAAAAAACAAACAAAAACAATCACTCTTATACCTTTCTCCTCCCCTCTTTCACTTGTGTAAAACCGTTTTCACACCACCTTACTTTCTTGACCCAACACACCTAACCCCAAACCACACCTACTCAAAACACACCTACCAACACACCACACACCCACACCTAACACCTCACCACCAGACCCCACTCCAAAACACCGCACTCACTCCGGATCAGACATATCCGAGTCACGGATATACCCCAACCTTCTTAACAACACAACATGATTCTCTTTCACCTTCTCTCCACCTTCGTTTTCACTATCACTTGTACTCGAAAAATAATCCCAACATCTTTCTTTCCAATCCAGATAATTCTCACCTTTTCTTCTTCTCATGAATTCTTTCACTTCCGCACTACGCTTATCAACCTTACACCTACGTTTCACTTGTTCTTTCTTCCTTGCTCCCTTTGATACCTCACCACACCCTTCATTCACTTTCAACACCTTCACCTTACTACTCATCTCATTCTCCATCTGCGACACCTCTCCATCACCACCCTTACGATCACTTACCACACTCCCTTCTACCATCTCTGACCCTCTTGACCTTTCTCCAACCTCTGATAACGTATAGCACAATCTATCGTTCTTCACACCAGTATCCAGTATTTCACACATCTCTTCATATTCCTTCTTACTGTCACAAATACTCATATCACTACCACCACTATACCTACTCATACCTCTTCCATACCCTCCTTGATTCACACCAGTCACACCCACACCTGCCAGGTGTACCAAACGACTTCCCCTACCTGCACTCACCTTCCTTTCTTCCTTCTTCACCCCTCCCTCTGAACTCCTCTGAACCTCACTCCGCTTACACACCTCATCATAATCCTTATAGACATCACAATTTCTCCACAAATGCCTATCTGACCTGCAAAAGTCACACCTCTTTCGATTATCATAACCTTCACTTCCCAAATACACATTATTCCTTCTAACTCCTGTTGGAGCAGCCAAGTCTACTCTCTCACCTCTATCACCATTACCCTGTACGGGTTGTCCCCTACCTACACCTCTACCTTCTTCCCTTTGTGCCCCATACATACCCTCTTTTTGGACACTTAAACGCGTAGTGGTACCTCGAACCACACAAATTACACTCAGTCACCTTACCAAACCTGTCTTTAGCATTCAACAATTGACCATCACCCCATTCACCACCTCTGGGCCCAACTCTCTGAGTCCCTTCAGCATACCTCTGATTTCCTTGAGTACCATACCAACTATTAACATTTTCACCACCTACAGCCCCCTCACATGGTACCTCACATTTATTCCCTGCTTTCTTACCAAAACCTTCACATATATTAATTAATGCATCTCGAAAAGTACGAAACACCCACTCTTCTTTCCCGCAATAGGCCAACACCATTTGTCTCTGATTATCACTCACATCTGCTCCTTCCAATAGGTGAACGCATTTCATATCTTCACCTAAATCAACCTTACCAACTATCTTACACTTTCTCTCAATCACTTCATACCTATTTACATATTCCCTCATCGTTTCATCTTTCTTTCTTTTGATATAAAAAAACTCACATAACTTATCATAACGATCCCTTTGTTTCTCTTTCGCAAACCGTTCATCCAACCTTCGTAATATTTCATCAACACCTTCTTGCTTGCCTAATGCCTCCCAGTCTACCATCCACACACACTCATAAGCCTTTGGTCCTAAACCAAACAAAATCTCACCAGCCGGTTGTTCAAACTCCTCACCATACAACTTGAACCACAACTTCACTTTACTCTTCCACACATCATACTCATCTGCAGACATATCGCCTTTAAACACAGGGCAAGATCTACGTTCCCTCTTCAATACTTCCACCTTCCTTTCACTACCACTCCCACTACCACCATCCTTCCCACTACCACCATCCTTATCATCCTTACCCATCTTATCACCTTACCAACACTTATACCACAAAACCAACAAGACCACAACTCCACTACTACACCCAATTACTATTCTCACCCAGAGCCGTCCTTCGAACTACGCTCTGCTACCACTGAGAAAATTACTCAATGGTGGCCTAACGTAAAACAAAACTAAATACAATCAACTCACCCTGTTGTTCCTTCCTTGATTTAAGATGTTGAAAAATGTAAAGAAAAACGTACTTTTTTCGTAGGTAACCAAACTGATACCTATTACTTAAAACTATCTGTTGGGTTTGCTACTCTCAGCTACACCAACCAAAGGATCTCACCCTACTACCCTGATCACTAGTCAGACCTACACAGTGCGCACCTAAGAACTAACTACCACGGGTCATTTACGGGTACACATCCAGAGGGAGGGGTAACACATTTACATTTAATGACGAAAGGAAATAAATCATCCACAGGATGTTACCTGTAGACAGAAAGAAAATATATGTAATACAAAAAAAACAATATGATAACAAAAAAACTTGCGTGCAAGACACGAGCAAAGCCTCCAAAGAAAACAATAAAATAGCTAGGATCTTATTACATAAATCAAAAAACATGCAACCTAGAAAAAAAACAAAAAAAAATCATATATATATATATATATATATATATATATATATATATATATATATATATATATATATTTATAAAAAAAATATAGAATAAAATATATATATATATATATTTATATATATATATGTGGTAAGTTATATATATATATATATATATATATATATATATATAGGGAAGTCCTATAACAAGACATTGAAAATATTAGGCAGAATGTGCCTTCAGGTGAGAACATTAATAAAATGTTTAATTCATTTGCGACCCTTTTTATGATATTAAGGACCGATATTGACTTTGGCAAACCAGAAATGTTCACAGTTTTCTTAATTTTCATCCAATTTGCATCAAATTAAAAGCAAACTGCAGCTTCTCTGACTCCATAAATGTCAATTTCAGTTGTTTTTCTGTTAGTATTGATGATTAGCTTTGTATTCTCATAGGAAGGGAAACCATATTTTGTCATTTTGAAACTCCTACAATTTTTTTCAAAATGGCTTGAAATTGAGATGGGTCTTTTACCTAAAGAATTACTATATCTGAAACCAAATCTCTGTGATGGTCAAATTCCAAACCCAGCTAAAAATAGTTTTGAAAATTGAAAAACTGGGATAATTTTTTTCTGCTCATCGGATCAACATATAATTTTCAGGGCTTTTGTAAGTGGGGGAGATACGCATTTTATTTTTAGATAATTTACTTTTATATGCAGTAGGTTTGCCTATACTGAAAAATTATATAAGTAACAAAGATGTATCTTTCTCAACTTTATAAGCCCTGAAAATTTGATATTGATTGGATGACTAGAATAAAGTGAAATAATATCTCAGTTTTTCAGTTTTTCAAAAAAAAATAATTGTTTTGAAAAACTGAAAATTGCAATTTTTTTTTCTATTCATCCAATCAATATCAAATTTTTATGGCATATATGGTTGGGAGAGATATATCTCTTTTAGTTGGGTTTGGAATTTGACTATTACTGGGATCTAGTTTCACATTCATAAAAAACACATTTTTGGTGTTGTGTAAGTTGTATCGAAAGAGTAGGCCTATATCATAATGATGGAAGGTTTCTTGCAGGACTTGCCTTAGGTTGGGTTTTCACTTACCACCAATTCTCCACAGAAATCCCCCCCATGTTATAAACCTCCCCCCCCCCTTGTACTTGTGAACTGACACAATATATGCTTAATTTTCATTGTTTAATAATTTGTAATATATATATATATATATATATATATATATATATATATATATATATATATATATATATATATATATATATATATATATATATATATATATATATATATATATATATATATATATTATTAAAATATATATATACATATATATATATATATAGTATATATATATATATATATATATATATATATACCGTATTTCCAATGAAAAGTATTAAAAAAAAATATATATATATATATACCGTTCTTAAAGCATGATAGGTCCCATATTTCATTTAGCATTTGAACAGCTTGTGTTGAAAAATAGATCATAATCTGTAGGCCGGGTGGGTTGCCGGAACTTGCAATATCTCAATTTGTTTTTATTTTTTCATTATTTTTTTAAGTGTTTCCTGTGATTTTTATGAAAATCAGCATTGAAAACCTGCTTTACTATTATCCAAAAATGGTATCAACAAATTATTTGATTTTTTTTATTGATTTTCGTACATTTTAAGTTTACAGTTTCAATAAAAAAAATGCTATGAAAATCACAGCAATTAGTTGCATTTTATTCAAGATTTGCACTGAATTATCTGGTATAGGCATTAAAAAAGAATCAAGCTACTTGTAGGTTAATATTTTTTCTTATCTTTACTTGTTTGAACAAAGTTACTTATCAATTTCTGAATCTTGAGATTGGGAGCTTTGGGAGATTGGTTGAACTGGAGATGTAGATATTAAACTTGTCACCTAAAAGTCTGAGTTAATATTATCGATTCTGATTTCATTCGATGACAGATATGGAGAGGATGCTGGAGTGGGAGAGGAGTTTTGCTCCGTGGGAGATAATATCAAGGAAGTTTATTGTGTTCAGCATGTGGAAAGGACAAATTGTACAATTTTTCTGGTTCGTGAAATTTCTTCATATTGCCCTGGAGAGACAAACTACTCTTATAGAGACAGTAGCTCTTACTTGGTATTTCTGTCTAAAATCATTTGAAACATTCCTCGTAAACTCATTGTGCGATGGATCAGCCTGGGGGAAGAATCTTCGGATTCGCACTTGTGCTGGGTGGTTTGGTTCAGCCAGTATGGGCTGGGTTCGAACACTCCGGAACGGTGGGGGTGGTGTCAGGGCGGCCGAAATCTGGGTGAGGAGTCGGATGGGGGTGACTGTCTAAGGGAGGAGGGGGCGGGGGGATGACGGGGGCGCGAACAACGTGCCAGCATTTCCACTTTTTCAAATGCATTCCATTTCTTATGCTAGGTGCTCCCGTAGGCAGTTTGCGTTATAAAGTAAAATGTTCTTCAGAGTTTAATGATCTTGATATCAACAAAATTTATACCGAAACTGACATGGTATACCTTGTGGCTGGATAAAAAAAATGAATAAACAAAAGTTGAAAGACTTGAAACTTACTGAAGTCGTTAAAGAAGCCGACCCCTTTTTTTCCTCAAATCAAAAATCTGTCTATTAATTGCACTAGTGCTACCGTGTTCAGCAAGTAAAATTGAAGGGTCTTTCAGCACTCTGCTAACAGCAAAATCTGGGCTAAGAAACACAATGAACGAAGACGGGCTTAATGGACTATGTAGGATGAGTATTCATAGTAAGTGAAAAAAAATGAATGAATTGGAAGCATATCTAATTGCGAAATTCGCTGAGAATCCAAGGATACTAATGCTAGTTTAGATTTAATATTAGTTACCACTCAGGACTCAGTCCTCGCCAACTCCCATAAATATTACTTTACATTTCTCAAATAGGTATTTTTTTTACTCACCTCGTCACATAAAATTTTTTAATTACAACTGTTGTAGACTTATTTATTTAATATCCGAAATAACTTTTTTATTCTATGATATTTTTTATTAGCCTTTGAAAAGGAAAAGTCTGAAGTTTAACCAACCCACACCGTCTATTGATCAGTGTGAGCAAAAACATAAATCACTCAACCTTTGTCAGCCCCTAAGTCAAATCCTGCGTACACACACACACACACACCACACACACACATATATAATATATTATATTATTATATATTATAATATATAATTAATAATATATATATATATAATATATATATATATATATTATATTATATATATATAGATATATCACTCAACCTTTGCCCCTAAATGAAATCCTACCTACGCCCATATATTATATATTATAATATTATAGTTATATATATATATATATATATATAATATATATAATATATATATATATATAATTATTATATATACTATATATATATTATATATATAATATATTATATATATTTATAATATAATATATATATATATTATATAATTAGTATATTATATATATATATATTATATATAATTATATTATGTATTATATATATTAATAGTATACAGTATAGTATATATATAATAATATAATATATATTTATTATATATTAATATATTATATATATATATATATATTATATATATATAATATATTATATTATATATAATATAGACTATATATATCATAATTATATATATAATATACTATTATTATTAATTCATATAAATATTTGTGACATCAAAAAGTTACTTACAAAATCGTAGAGGGAAAAATTATTAATTATATGTGTGATAGATTCATTATAGAATTGCAGAGTTATTGATACTCGAGACTCGACTTGATTACATTTATTAAGGTCAAGTAAACTAGTGGAGGAAATAGTTTAATTATACACAGGGGTATTATGGTTGATATTTTAATAATACATAGAAGTTTTATGACTGATATATATATATATATATATAATTATATATATATATTATATATTATATTATATATATTATATATATATATATATATATATATATATATATATATACGTGATAACGCATTTGACATATAATTTTTATAAATCGAGTTAAGACATGGTAAAAGGGAAAGGGGTGGATATAGTAAATAAATTAAATTGAGCACAAATTAGGAATTATGGGCTACCTATACTAGCTAACATATTTATGGAATTCATCGAATTCTACCATAAAATACATCGCAGATGAATTTTTGTAGAATGACTTTATGTTTATTCTACACGTTTCTGTAATTAATCTAAATACTTGAAAACGCCCTCCTTCTTTCTGATAGCATAGTTATCGAGGATTCAGTGGAAATCTATACTTTGGGATATTACTATTCGAGATACTGAAAATGTATATAACAAATTGGAGCGATTAATGCAATTGTAGTTGTAAAAAAAAAATAAAAAAAAAAAATTTAAAATAATTTTTTTTAAAAATTTGACTATTTATTTTTAAATAGGACTGACAAGTGTACAAATTATAGCGGCCCATATTTATTTAGAAGTAATGCCAGTAATAACAATTGAAATAGGAATTGACAACTTATCATTAGGCTTTTGGCCAAACTATAACCTATGAAATAGGCATGGAGTATGCGGAAAAGGATTTTGGCAAATTAAAAAACATTATAGGCTATTTTATAAGCACTTTGATAACAACTAATACTAAAATTTAAAGTTTAAAACTATATTATTATTATTATATTATTTATTATTATTATTATCTTATTATTATATTATTATATTATATTATATATATTATTATTATTATTATTATTATATGTACTTTTTAACATAGAGGCTATGAAGAAGTCAAGGCTCAGCGATACCTACAAAGTTGATAGGGAGGAGATGTTTGTCTTTCTTGTGATTGAAATTTGTAAACCTTATATCCATTTTAGCCTTACATGTGATTGGTTGAAAATTATATTACCTTGAAGGTCTAAACTCATTTAAAGCCATTATCGCTTCAGCTGTTAGGCGGTGAACAAGTTTTGTGCTCTGTCCTAAAAAGTGTTCTATTTCCATTAAGTTTATATCATGATTTGTCTTAGCAGATATATATCTATACAAGACATTATACAATGGGAAATTAAGATCCCTGGATGCGGAGTTACTATCTTATATAAAAGAAACCCAAACGGTTCTGAATTTTTCACGTACGCTAATCATTTACCATAATACAGTACCAAGCGTGTTTTTATGAAGTGCTCGCCCGCAGGCGCCAATATTTTAAACGCGTTTTCCCGCCGCGCGTTGCGCCCGCAGGCGCAATATTCCCGCGCGAATGAAATATATATAATATAATATATATATAATATATTATATATATAGTATATATATATATATATATATATATATATTATATAATATATATATAATTATATATATATATATATTG
Source organism: Trachelipus rathkii (assembly GCA_015478945.1). Lineage (NCBI taxonomy): Eukaryota > Metazoa > Arthropoda > Malacostraca > Isopoda > Trachelipodidae > Trachelipus > Trachelipus rathkii. Next base: position 15,442 of record JABUQX010048937.1, on the reverse strand, counting down.
TGTGGGGGTGTGGTGTGTTTGATAGTTAAAGTATGATGTTGAATAAGAGATATAGTTAAAAGGTGTGTATAAGTGTAAGTGTAAGTTTCTATGGTAAGTGTAACTGTTTATAAGATGAATCATTAATATAGGTAGTATCAAAGATGACGCCATCAAAGATGAGTCATCAAAGATGAACCACCAAAGCTGAGATACCAAAGCTAAGTTATTAAAGTTGAGGGATCAAAGCTGAGGCATCAAAAGCTGAGGCATCAAAGTTGAGGCATCAAAAGCTCTGAGACATCAAAGTTGAGGCATCAAATCTGGGGCATCAAAGTTGAGGCAACAAAAGCGGAGGCATCAAAGATGGGCATCAAATATCGAGTGGGTGGGATCGTATGTGTAAGTGTGTATGTTGTTGGTGTGTGTTCGGTGTGTTTTTTTTGTGGTTTTTGGTGTGTTTGGGTTTGTTGTTTTGGTTTTTGGGTTTGAGTGTGTGATGTGTGTTTCTAAAATAAAATAACAATAGGCATGAGGTAAATAAACACTAAGTATAATAATAAAAAGAAAAATAAAATGTTTTAATAAATTATACGTATATGTGTAAGTGAGTTGCGTCGTGTGTGTTTGTGTGTGTTGTGTGTGTGTGGTGTGTGTGTGAGTGTTGTGTGTTGTGTGTTGTGAGTGTGTGCATGTGTGTTCTAAATAATATAACAATAGGCATGAAGTAAATAACACTAAGTATATAATGATAAAAATAAAATGTTTTTAAAAATTATATTTTATATTTGTAAGTGAGTGTGCGTGTGCATGTGTGTGTGTGTATGTGGTGTGTGTGTGTTGTGTGTGTGTTTCTGTATGTGTGTTCTAAATAATAATAACAATAGGCATGAAATAAAATAACACTAAGTATAATAATTAAAATAAAATAAATGTTTTAATAAATTATACGTTATAGTTGTAAGTGAGTGTGCGGGTGTGTGGGTGTGTGGGGTGTGTGTTGTGTGTGTGTGCTGTGTGTGTGTATGTGTGCTTGTGTGTGTGTAGGTGTGGTCTAAAGTAATAATTCGCGCTGGGAATATTGCGCCTGCCGGCGCACGCGGCGGGCGGCGGACGCGTAAAATATTGGGCCTGCGGGCGCACGCGGCGGGCTAGGGACGCGGCGGACGCACCAGCGGGTGCGGAGTTGGCTGCCTTTGCGCGGAGGGCTCATGCTGAGCCCTGGTGGTACGCTTATGAACTAGGTGAATTAATTATTATCTATTTTAGTGAAATTAATCATTATTCCTCAAAGGAACTAGAAAATATGAATAATGAAGTTCAGTTGGTAAAACTAAAAGACTTTTAATACAATCAGATAACTTGTGCCACCGCCTAACAGCTAAAATGACTATGATTTTAAAATGAGTTTGGGTCTAAAAAATAATAAAACACACACCTGCTCAAATACGTTTAAAGAACAAAGTTAATTTCAAAAGACGATAAAATAATTCGTCGACAATCACATACGAGGTCATTATAGAGATAAGGATTACCCGACCAATCACAAGCTAAGGAAAACATTTCCTTTTTACCTGCTAAGGATCTTACCGATCCAGCCTGTTTCAGTTTGAAAGATATTTATAAAAATTAAAATAAAATGATTCTTGTCTATACGGGAATGACCTTTTGACCTGGTATTAGGATTAAATTATCCCATCTACAAAAAGGCTTATCCTTAAATTTAGGCCTAAATTTAGGCCTAACGTAGTTAGTGCACCACATTTTACAGAAAAGGTTCAGTTTTGCAAAAATTATTATTTTGACCTGGATTTAGGCTTAAATCGCCCCCGGTTTACAAAAAGGATTATCCTAAATTTAGAACTAAAGTAGGTTATTTAAACACATTTTACAGAGAGAGAGGTCAGTTTCGTAATCTGTAAGGAGTGCGGGTTGTTGTTTTTTCTCGTGATGGGATTGTCAATGGACATAGATAATAATAATAATAAATAAAGAAAAACCCGAATTTATTTAAAAAACTTGAAATATTTTTAGTTAACATCGATTGAATAATATAAATGTAAGTGAATAATTGTATTTTTAAAGAAAAACTTAGAATGATTTTAATAAAATACATGTTATGTTAGCAGAGAAGAAGTTGAAATTTTGTATATTTTATATTTTTACATGGCTAAAGATGATGTTAAGCAGTAAGTGAATAGAACAAAACGTGGCATAGCTTGATGGAGAGGGGTGCTAGGGGCTGGCCTAACTGATTATTGATTTATTGCTTTAAGGTACGTAAAATATAGTTTTAATAAAATTTCATAAAATTTTAGTAAAAGTTATTTAAAAAACTTGATAGTTATAAAATCTTATAAAACAGAAAGTATTAACAGTAATAATAAATTCTTTGTTCAAAAGATAATGATTGATTATTATAGAAGTTTTAAGAAACTTTGAAATAATTGTAGTTAATATTTGAGGATCTATTAAAATTAGTGTACGTTTTTAATTAAAACATATAAAGTTTTATAAAACATACGTTATATGTGTAAGTGAGTGTGCGTGGGTGTGTGTGGGTGTGTGTGTGTGTGTGTGTGTGTGTGTGTGTGTGTGTAAATCTGTGTGCGAGTGTAAGTAATGTGTGTGTGTGTATGTAAATCTGTGTGTGAGTGTTAAGTAAATCTGTGTGGAGTGTAAGTAAATCTGTGTGTGAGTGTAAAGTGTTAAATTGTTAAGCTTCTATGGATAAATGTAAGTTGTCAGAGTGAATGGTGGTATAAGTATCATAGTGAATGTTGTATAAGTGTAAGTGTTGTGTGATGGTGTGTGTGTGTGTGACCGCATGTTTATAAGTGTAAATGTAAGTGTCTATGGGTAAATGTAAGTGTCATAGTGAATGTGTGTATAAGTGTCATAGTGAATGGTGTATAAGTGTAGTGTGTGTGTTGTGTGTGTGTGTGTGTGTGTGTGTGTGTGTG
>JABUQX010048937.1:0-7500 GCA_015478945.1 Trachelipus rathkii | reverse complement strand
TACATTCTTACACACGCTTCGCTATCGTCATACATACTTTTGATGCCATTCAGAAACCTACCACCCACCATATTTCAATAACACCTGCCATAGAGCTTCCCTTATTAATCTATATACGGCCTGTTGCAAATCCCTAATCCTAGAATAAAATTTATTCTTTTCTCCTCCCTCATTATCCAATCATATTGTTTCAAGTACAGATTTTGATCCACACAACCTTACCACTTCCTAATATGCACTTTGTTCTTCCCCCATATCATTCTTCAGTCATTCGACGGCAAACTCCTTCGACCAAAATACCAGCATATATCTTCCCTACCAACACTCAAAAAACTTAATTCCCCTATAATTCCTAGTTACCTTTATCCCCCTTACCTTATATAAAGTGTACTAATATTTGCTCTCCTCCAATCCCTCTGAGCTATACCCTCCATTAAACCCTTTGTTATACAACTTCCAAATCCAATCCAAATCACCATCTCGCCTATTATATATATATATATATATATATATATATATATATTTTTATATTATATATTATATATTATATACTATATATATATATATATATATTAATACTATACTATATATCATATATATATACTATATATATATTATATATAATATGGTTTTGTGCGGTGAATCTGAAGAGAGGTTGAGAGATTGGTAGAGAGATTTGCAGGGTGTGTAAAAGGATGGGTTGAAAGTAAACGTTGAAAGCAGTAAGGTTATGGTTGTGAGTGAGCGACAGTCCTTGGCGTGAAGTTATGCTAGATGATGAGCAGCTGGAAAAAGTGACGGAGTTTTATATTTTAGGATATATATGTTGGACGAAAAGGAAACGGATGATTGCCGAGTGTAGTAGGAAAGTTTGAATGGCAGGAAGGTGGCTGGTTGCAATTAAATCGTGTGGATGTAAAAGAGACTAAGTCTTGAGTGCGCTAGGGTCTACGTGAGCGTATGTTGTTACCTGTGTTAATGATATTAGTAGTGATATTATGGTCTGGAATAAGAGATAAAGATCTATAGTACAATGTGTTCAGATGGAAATATTAGGGGCGTGTTAGGTGTGCAAAGAATTGATAAAATGATTAAAGCTATTAAAGAGTTTGTATGGTGTGAAAAAAAGGGATAAATGACGAGAATAACATGAGGTACGTTGAGATCGTTTGGTCATGTGGAAAGGATTGATTGATAGTCGGTTGGTTAAGCGGAGGTTGTTATAGTGGTGAGTGTGTTGGGAGTCGACCGGCAGGGAGACCGAAGAAAAAAGTGGATTTGAGTCAGCAAAAAGATGTCTGGAAGAAATGAAGATGTAGTTTGGCAGGGGCGAGAACCAAAGGTGCTAATAGGGAGTATGAATGCCAGGGTTTTGTGAGGGTGTATGCTTGTGGTCACCATGGGCAAGGGTGAACCCACATTGTGGCGATTATGCCATAGTGGCGGGTCCGTCGTGTTCCCGTAAAGCCTCTAGGTGGATTTTTTCTGAATGCGGCGAGCTCTCACTAATAGGTATTCCTTCTTACTACTTTTCTGTTTCCGGTGCATTGTACGCACCTTATCCCCAGATATATATATATATATATATTATATATATAATATATAATATGATATATATATATATATATATATTATATATATATATATAATATATATATTATATATATATATATTATATATATATTATATATATATTATATATATATATCCCAAATTATATATAATATATTATATATATATATATATATTATATATATATATATATATATATATATTAATATATATATATATATATATATATATATATATATATATATAATACTATATTAATATATAGATATATACTATATATATATATATATATATTGATATATATATATATATATATATATATATGATATATACCGTATAAATAATGACAATACTTTATATTCATAAATGAAAATTTATTTAGAATATATATATAAGAAATAATATCAATACGTAGGAAAATGACAAAAAGAAAATAACAAAAAATATTGGCAAGTTAAAAATGCCAAAAGTACTTGCAATACCAAGCACAAGTATACCCCAAGTTAACAAAAGGCTTCAAGACCAAGTACAAGACACTGGTATTTAGAAAACTGCAAGTACAAGTGACAAGTACAAGTTACTCCAAAAAATGTACTTAAGTCCAAGTACAAGTACAATTACTTGTACTGAACCCAGCCGATATATATATATATATATATATATATATATATATATATATAATAATATATATATAGTATTATATAATATAGATATATATATATATAATATATATATATATATATATATGAATATAGTAATATTATAGATAATATATATATATATAATATATGACAATAAAAAAAAATGGGATTTTTAGATTATTTGATTTTAGGCGTTTTTTTTACGAAATTTTATAAATTTTCCTATTAATAAAAAGAATTGTAATATTTTCTGCGGTGCTTGAATTTAATATATATATATATATATATAATATACTATATATATATATATAGTATATATATATATATATATATATATATATATATATATAAATATTATATATATATATATATAAATATATAATATATATATATATATATAGTATATCAGAGATTGCGGAGGAACTAGCACCGACCTCATAAGGTCATGGTCGTTAGCCCAAAATTTCATGAGAAACTTTCAATGACTTTGTAAGTCGCATGGCAAGGTCGAGGGTTCGAATCCTAGTTCGGATCCTTAGGTAAAATTACCTAGAGAAGTTTCCCCTCCTTGAATAGGGCTATGCCCTGAGGTGTGAACTTATTATTAAAAAAAATATATATATATATATAATAATATATAATAGAATAATATAGTAATATATATATATAATATATATATAATATATATATAATATATATATATATATATATATATATATATAATATATTATATATATATATATGATATATATAAATGTTGCGTCGCGACTCAACCGCGAGTAAGTTGTGGTACATGGCGCCGCTTAGCGGCGCATTTGGAGCGAGGCGCTTCAGCGAGTGGTCTTGCCATACATCTACCCTATGGTATTCTTTAGTTTAAGTTTTCAATTTAACTCCATAAATACTAATGAAAAAAATAATAACTACAAGATAAGACAATTTTTTTGAAAAATGCGAAAAAGAAAAAACCTCATTTAAGACAGATAATAAAAAGTAAACAAAATCGACTTTATGAAACTTCACAAACATTTAGTTTAAAATAGCAAAAAATCTTTCATTTCTGATTTTTCCCCTCGGATCATAAAATGCTTATTTTTATCCATTTTGGAACATTTACTATATATATATATATATATATATATATAATATATATATATATATATATATATATATATATATTATATATATAATATATATATATATATAAAGTCCACCTCACAACCTCTACTCATACCCATAAGTCTTTAAGCATGAGACTGTCACAGTCATAATCCATTCCGAAGCTTCACAACACTGTCTCAGTCACCTGCTGTTGTATCATCAATGTCTGGGTTGATCCCCCAGGCCAGGCCCACAATCCCACAATGGGCCCCTCATAAAACAACACCATTTGCTCCTATTATGTACCATTCTTCTAAATTCACCAAAGATTTAATTGCTCCTTCCACCTTCCTACCAATCCTTCCACTACACTCAGCATCATTATTCCCTTTTCATTCAACATATTGCCTAAATATTTAAACTCAGGGTACCTGTTCCAGTTACTCACCATCCAACATGATTTAACACTGTGCGCATCTCTCCTCATCCACCACCATCACCTCGCTCTTATCTGTATTTATTTTCAAAACCCTCCTACACCCCTGAGATTAGTCATCTGAACAGACTGCTCCTTTAGATCTTATACCTTGATGTTCCACGACCATATGATGAAAAAAAAAACAGAGCGCCAAAAAAAAAAAAAAGGCATTGAGCTAACTGAATATTTGAAAAATTTCAGTAATTTTTTTTTTTTGAAAAAATGAATATATTTTAACGTAAAAAAAAATAAAACCAAACAATATTAAAATGAAGGTAAAAAAATTATTAAAAAGTTAATTTTTATAGTTCTAATAATAATAATAATTAATAATAATAATAATAATAATAATAATAATAATAATAATAATATAAAATAATAATAATAATTAATAAATAATAATAATAATAATAAAATTATAATAATAAATTACAATAATAAATAATAAATAATAATTAATAATAATAATAATAATAATAATAATAATAATAATAATAATAATAAATAATACATAATAATAATAATTAATAATAATACATAATAATAATATTCGATGGAAGATTGATCTGGTCTTGAAGTGGATGGATGGAAGAATGATGCAGTATTCGTCCGGATAATTTTTATCCTCCCTATGCAAAAAATTAAAAATAGATTTAATATACCACCAAAGAGCCATTTGGATGTATAAAAATTATTTAAAACGTTATAATTATAATACTGGGAAATGAGATAGGCTCTTGGTTATAAAAAATGATGCTTTCAAAATATCTTGGAAGTGACCTGACCTAAAACTAAGGCAACACCAATAATTATAAAAAAAAAAAACGTAACTAATAATATTAGCTTCCTCTCTCCACTTATCTTAAAATATCAAAATATGAAACTGGACCATAGAAGTAGCAAAATCAATGAGGGTGGGAAAGAAAATAGTCCAACAATTGACTAAATGGTAAAAATAATGACTGAATTGTAAAAATGAGACTAGTCTATATTATATGTGATATTTATTTGATAACAGGAGGTTGCCGCAATCTAATTATAATTAAGAATTAAATAAAATCATGAATCTTTCATCTGGTTATAATTTAAAGCTTTTTGCGGGTGATTGACTCAAAGTAAACAATCACCTCAGACTTCATAAAATAAATTTCAAGATTAATTTGCCAATTTAATAGAATTTAACCTATCATACAATATCAGATTTATGGTAATTTTCAGTAAAAATATAGTCAAGGTTTTGACCTATACAAAAAAATGGTTATTGAAAACTGAATTACAAATATAAAATATAAAATGGAAAAATGTTGAAAAGTTTGTTCAATTCTGAATGAATAGCTTACTTATAGTTACTTATAGTTATTATTACTTATTATTATTACTTATAGTTACACTGGATAATTATGCAAATCATAGAAAAAATGAACATAAATATAGCATGTGGCCTAGCTTAAGGTTTGGTCTTTTGCTATAATTAACTTAAAAAATAAATAAATTTTTTGCAGAGTTAATTTTTTTTTAATACACTTCAGACAAATAAGAAGGAGACTTATAACTAAGAAAACAACCAAATCTCACCTTGGGTTATTTCAGTTTTCCTTCTTCAGACGTGGCATTTATTCCTAAATGCTCAGGATATCCGGGGGCTTGATGTAATTAGAATCTGCTGTCTGAAACTTCCTTCATTTTATGTAAAGAACAGTTTTTTTTTTCTTTTTTTTTTTCTCAGGGCTTGCCATACAATTGCTGTCTGGAGTAACAGCCCTAAGGTCTCTTCTGTCGATTTTGTAGGTCTAAGAAAAAGTAAAAGTGGACGAGGAGCAAGGCTTTTGCCTCGTGGAAAAATTAATCAAAAGTAAATAAAGCTGTTTCCATCTTATGGGAATATTTTTGCTGGAGACATTCTTGATATATAATTACTTTTGGTGAAAATTATGATGCGAAGAATGGGATATGGAAATTTTTATTTAGGTATAATCTTTTAAATTTTAAATATTAAAAGTTATTAGATAAATTAAAACATTATTAAAAAAATTAATTAAAAATGTTAGAGTTTAATAAATGCATTACTAAAATCTATATTCGTTATTTTTCAAGAAATTAAAAGAATATTATTTTTTTCCTTTTTGGCATCCAAAATCTAGAAAATATTTAAAATTTCATAAAGACAATATTTTTAGGAAAACTTTGTAATTTTTCCGTACACCAAAGTTTCCCAACTGTACATTAAGACCGGTAGCCATATTTTCATGCAGTACTCTAGAACACTCAAGATTCAGTCCCCTTGTATTCAAAAAAGATTTAATTACACTACCCACCTTCCTACCACTCATAACTTTCCTACTACACTTTGAATCATTCATTCCCTTATCATCCAAAATTCAGTCTAACTATTTAGATGCCGATACTTGTTCCAGTTGTCCACTATCCAACATGATTTCGAGTGGGGATTCCCCTCACCACCACCATCACCTTGCTCTCCTCTACAATTACTTTCAAAACACTCCTTTTACATACCCTGCCAAATCACTCTATTAATCTTTTCAAACTTTCTTCAGATTCACCACACAAAATCAAATTATTTTCGTACAATAAGCAAGGCATAAATTCATTCAGCACCCTATCCTTATGTAAATTTAATAGCCATGGAAACATAACACATCTCTGCCTATAATAATAATAATAATAATAATAATAATAATAATAATAATAATAATAATAATAATAATAATAATAATAATAATAATAATAATAATAATTATGTATATTTAAATATACCTAAGAGAGAGAGAGAGAGAGAGAGAGAGAGAGAGAGAGAGAGAGAGAGAGAGAGAGAGAGAGAGAGAGAGAGAGAGAGTTTGAAAGTTTTTGGTATTTTTTTTAAAACGCAACCAAACAAAAAACCGTACCAAAAAACAAGCTTTTTTTTTACGTTCTTTTTAAACATGATGGAAGAAACCCCAATAAGAAAGAGCCTACCTAACATTTCCAAATCTGCAAAATAAAATTTAAAATCCAGTTGTATTGGAAAAAGTGACCCTCATTTCCGATTTTTGAAAAAAAAACAAAAAAACAAATTGGACTAAACATTTTTTATCATCCTCATTATAAAGAATCATACACCAAAACATAAATCTGGCCCAACAATTAAATATTTGCTATAAAAATGAAAATAAATTGATTAAAAAATTAATGAGTCAGTGTACAGGATCCACCACGGCTCACAAAGAAGCGGCCACACTGGGCTGAAAATCAACACCATGGGCGGGCCCTGGAAAAAAGTACTGAAAATAATTATTAGAACGAAATTGCAAAAAAAAAAAAAACCCAAAAAGAAAAAAAAATCGATTCCAAAAAACGCTTATATATATATATATATATATATATATATATATATATATATATATATATATATATATATATATATATATATATATATATATATATAATTATATTATATATATATATATATATATATATATATGATATATATATAATATATATATAGATATATATCTATTATATATATATATATCTATATATATATATATCAATATTTATATATTTTTAAACAACGTGCCAAAATTGTTTCTACCTTCCTTCTTTACTGTGACTTTTCCGGTTCTTTTGATATATGTTTTATACATATATATAAATACTAAAAGGTGAAAATAACTCCGTCCTTTATATATACTATAAGATAGTCTCTCT
>JABUQX010048935.1:20000-23293 GCA_015478945.1 Trachelipus rathkii | reverse complement strand
AAAGCATTTGAAAAATTAACTCTCAAACCAAAACTATATTATATTGTTTGAGTCAAAATGAGACCTTAAAGTCCAGTTGAAGTCAGAGTTTGAATAGGATCTACAGAACCAGAGTTCCCCCCCCCCCACCCCCCCGAACAGAATTTTTTAAAAAAAATTACGCAGCTCCTTCCATTAATTTAAAGCAGAAAAAGGTATCCCACGCTTTGCTCAATCTTTTTTTTTTTTTTTTTTTTTTTTGATTTCTGGCAACCGAACAAAAAACGGTCTTGCTCTGACATCACAGTAGTTCTGGTCAGATGCCATAACATTTCTACCGGCTTCAAAACCCAGTTAAGATCAACTTTTTAAATTGTCAACAACTTGATATATATTATAACATACTTATACATGATGCGAGGAATTCAATAGTGGTATAGTGCAGTGGTTAAATGAGTTTTCAATCATTTAGGGTGTTCCACAATGGGGTGAGTGGGTGATGGCTACAGTTTTTCAAATTTATAGGTTCACAATTCATTGGAATGACCATTTTTAAGCTTTTTGTTACTAAATTCAAAATTTAGTGGAAGGTAAAGCCTTAATAATAATAATAATAATAATTAATTTTTTTATTTTTGAGTGGATGTAACAGGACCTCCCACAGCACAGAGACCTACGCAGTACACAGGAACGCGGCTATACCGTGTTAGTAAAACTAACGACAGGGAAAATCTCTAACGGAACGAAAGAGGAACAAGGCTGAGATAATATAATATAATTAATAATAATAATAATAATATAATTAGAATAATAATAATAATAATAATAATAATAATAATAATAATAATAATAAAAACTATGACTATATAATATATATACTTACCGCGATAAAGAAATAAAATGACACTTTAGGCATTGTGTCCAATCTACAGTGTCACCCAATTAATAATATTAAAAAAATAATAATTACAGATTATTTATAAATTTATCTTATAACTCTTGTCTCACCTCTCCAGGTAGGAGCGGATACCCTGTAAGAAGCTCTGCTAAAATACATCCTAAGCTCCACATGTCGATGGCCATGCCGTATTTCGCGCCCAAAATGACTTCAGGGGCGCGGTAAAACCGACTCTGAATGTACGTGTAGACCCTTTGGTTCTCATAACACGAAGACCCGAAGTCGATCACCTGTAGAAGAAGAATAAAATTAATAACCAGAAATAATAATAATAATAATAATAATAATAATAATAATAATAATAATACGACTCCGACTCCACAACCCTGGAAGTGACACGACCGAATATCATTGCATGATATAACTGGAAAGATAATCTATTCACACAGGAGAGACAACCAAATCCCCTACACTCGAGAGACTCGAACATGTACATCTACATCGACTATGTACACTGTGGTGTTACTGACCCTTGGTTTATGAATATTACATGAGTAATAGATAAAAGACTCTATTCTATAACTCCAATCAATGAAACAAACTGAAGTTATCACAAATTATGTATAAATAAATAAACACACAAATTCCGGCTCATCATTTTAAAATTATACGGATCCGGCCGGAGCTCTTTATTTAAATTTTTTTTAGTCTGTCTGTTAATTATGTCCATGCATAAAATACCGAAGAATACCTGCTTATATATAACCCCTTCCCGAGTTACTATCACCAACGTCCAATTAATATTACCAATTAATTATGACATTAAGTGCCAATTGATACCCTAACGTTATGTTCCATTAATATGCCAATTAATTAAAACTACATTTAATAATATTACAAAAAGCAATAATTTGAAATAAAAAATTCAAGGAGTTGTGTTACTGACCTTCTAGAAATGCCATTAATTTATTATATTAAAAAAGGGTTATACCTCACGTTTTTACAAATCCTTTTTAAATGTCTATTGATTAATTATTATTTTTTGCTATTTTATACTTGTATATGTAATAATAATAATAATAATAATAATAATAATAATAATAATAATAATAAAATAATAATAATAATAATAATTTGAGATTACAAATGTTGATTCAATTCTTGTATGTAAATGAAGTTCAATAATAATAATAAATAATAATAATAATAATAATAATAATAATAATAATAATAATAATAATAATAATAATAATAATAATAATAATAATAATAATAATAATAATAATTAATAATAATAATAATAATAATAATAATAATAATAAATTAATAAATAAATAAATAAATAAAAAAAACAACATTGATACTAGACTCCGTTCTCGCTATTCGACCGGAAGGCGAAAAAAAAAAAATACTCTAATAAACTTGCCGTCGATGAGTGCCAAAAGCATTCGATCTTTTGTCGAGGCCTTTCATAAATACTGCAAGAGTGCCAAGTCAGTGCCAATGACAGTGCCAGGGTTGCCAGCTACCAAGTTTCTAGAGTACATTTAAAAAATGTATCAAGAAACCCCCCCTCTCCCCCTTCCTAAAATCACCGAGTTCTTAGCATTCTTTGAACAAGATAGGGGGTGCGGGGTGGGGCTTTTATTAACGAAACTGAAGAACCTTCCCCCACAACCTGGGAGCTCTCAACAGAATAAAAAATTAATATTTATAAAAGATAAAGTAGACCTATCATAACATCATCCGCAGACATCTACATTACGTCATCAGCATCCGCAGACATCTACATTACGTCATCAGCATCCGCAGACATCTACATTACGTCATCAGCATCCGCAGACATCTACATTACGTCATCAGCATCCGCAGACATCTACATTACGTCATCAGCATCCGCAGACATCTACATTACGTCATCAGCGTTCGAGGACATATATTATATTTGACAATTACAACTAGCTAACCTAGCGTATTTTGTAAAAAATTAAAAAATTATAATTTCAAAAATTCAGAAATTTTAAAATAATATTTTCCCCCTTAGAAAAAGAAACAAGAATTTAATTAGAAAAATTTTAACTATATATATAATATATATATATATATATATTTATATAATATATATATATTATATATATTAGATATATGATATAATATATATAATATTATATATATATATATATATATATATAATAATATATACGTATATAATATATATATATATAAATATATAATATATATATATATATATATAATATACTATAAAATATAATATAATGTTTAAATATTTAGTTGATACTATAAATTTAGGTATTATAACTTTAAAATACTAGAAATTTGCTTAAGCTAAATAAAATACATTTTATTTTGATTTTTAATCACAAAAATTGTTCTTTTAATTCCTAAAATAATATTG
>JABUQX010048935.1:12500-15000 GCA_015478945.1 Trachelipus rathkii | reverse complement strand
AAAGGAAGGGAGGGCATGGGTGAGTGTGAAGACGAGTATGCCAAGTTAAGAATGGATCGCAGCCCACAAATAGTGAGTGCATAGTCACGGTTGTGGTACGTGTGAGGCAGTTAATGGAAAGTTTATGTGCTGACAGGCCAATACATATGGACGGAGGATAGCTGAAGAACTGTAGGATGTACAAGGGAGAGGAAGTGAAGAAGGAACCATATATATACACACAGAATAAAGAGTAGATAGAGTAATAATAAACTGCTCACTTCAAACTTACTCCACGAATACAAGGTGGAGTAGATGTCTCCACCAGAATTTATGATAGTAGTACGGTGCTGAAACCTGTATATATAAGTGAGTAATTGCATACTATCACGTGATGTGCGGGCGCACGGCGAGTAACGTTAAGGTACGATAACGAAATAATAGTAGTATAGAGTAATATAGTAGGTCACAAATCAATATCTTAATTCGACATAGTGCAACGCAAATATATATTTAAATACAATACCACATTAATGGCGTGGATGATAAAAGCCCAAGGAACTGCGTCACTGCACACTCATTAGCTCACCCAAAAGCACAATATAGACAGTAATAACTTGTCTCAACATAAAAAGCATATACTTCCAATCACATGAAATATTATAGTAGAATACTAAAATAATAATGTGGAATGATCATGTAATTGCTCCGTGGGGGAAGAACCAATTGTAAGTCCACGTGTAGCACTAGCTAATTGTCTGATGGCTAGTCGCAAAGGTGGGTCTCTAGTAATGATATTTGGGCAGAACTGCGTGCTGGCGGCGTCATGAGTGCGAGGAGCTCGCGTAAGCTGCGGGCCGTTGGAAAATTATATGGTAATGGTAGGATGTTAAGGTTGAAATTGAAATTACACTATATGTAAATATTACATGGGCTATCTGGGTATTATTATTATGAAGTTATGATCCCTCATTATTATCTAGATTACAGAAAGAAGTGTCACCGCCAACGTCAGAAGCAGGGGGGGCAAGAATAAAGCGCGGGGGCGGAGCAGGCCGGCCCGACAGTGGAGCGAGGGATGAAAGAAGACAGAGTAGGGAAGTCGCGATGACGGCTCATGATACTCACTAACTGTAAATGACCATAATTTCAATATATGCGAAAGAAAGGGGGTGTAGCGAAAATTAAGAGCAAAATAACGTGTGTTACCGTTTGACTATCCGGAGTCAGATAAATATAAGTCCATGAGACGTTGGACTGCCTGGGTTGCATAGAGGAAAAAGAGAGAAAGGAGATAGAGAAAATAGAAGATAGATCAATCATATTTTTGAATGATAATTATATATATATATATATAGAGATATATAGAGATATGAATAGATAGAAGAAGAGATAGATTAGAGAGAAGATAATAGATATATAAGAGAAGAGGAGAACAATTTAATAACAATAGATTACATGAATAAGATATATAGATATATATATATATAATATAGAGATAGATATAGAGAGAGATAGAAGTTATATAGAGTAGATTAAGAAGAGTGATATAGTAGATATGATATTAATGGCCAGCGTTCTTAGATTGATAATAAGGAGTGGATGAGATCAACCATACCGATTAGATTATTATCTGAAATTAAATTACTGGACGTAAACGCCTGTAACGGGCTGAACCCAGGCGCAAGGGAAACGGGGAACTACAGGAAAAGCGAACGGGAAGGCCGGCGAGCCAGCCTCGCGTACCCAAGGGGCGCAGCGAGTAATGGCTTGCCCCAGGAAGAAAAACTGGACATTACTAGCGCGCGAGAGACATACACTAGCAAACGCGCGCATGAACTGAGCATATTGTAATCCCGCAGCAGAAGCAAACATCAAGAATCCTCCTTTTTATTTTATTTGAGATTGAGAGGTGATATTTGTAAGCATTAATTAAATTTAAAGAAAATAAATAAAGATAGAAAGAGAGAGAACTACAAAAAAATAGAATTAACATCTCATGTTGAAAACCTTAAATTTAGGACGTTGGTTACCCAATAAATAAAATGGTTTTCTTTTATATTGATCCAAGAGAAAAAAATTGATTATGAAGAGAGAGAAGAGAGAGGAAGAGTGAAAGAATGGATCCAGTCGCTTTCTAAAAAATCATATTTAAATTTCCCCCCGATTTTTACATGAACTAGTCGAGATAGATTCCCGCTGATTAAAATCTGAGTTTCTATACACCACTCATTACTGAGGGTGATACCACCTGACACCTGCAGACAAGTGTCGAGAAGTGCGCGCGGGCGCGGCAACGCCGCTGACGAGAGGGCGGTACGTGACCCACCAATACGCAATTCCGCCTCTCTCCTCATCTCTCACTGTTACCTCAAATAAAAAAAGATAGAAGTCTTCATTCCCTCACTCTCCGGAAAGTCGCAATGTGTTAATACGTTGTGTCTAGGACCGAGAGAGGCAGCCAGCGAAACTGGAAAATAGTTGATGAGCCGGAGCCGTAGCGTCAAGTCATCTCCGTGAA